>JAZGTI010004310.1:0-28483 GCA_036877585.1 Botia kubotai | reverse complement strand
ATGGAACCACAAGGCGACGTTCGTTAGCTGAACGCAAATTTCTGGTGGGCACATAAGTGCAAAAAAGTGAGAGCAGGTAGGGAGGTGCGGATCCAGTAGTCACCTTGAAGGCAAACATCAGAGCCTTAAATCTGATTTATGAAGATTGCATAAATTCATTACGTTTAAGAGATGTGGTTACCAGATTAAAAACAGACCAATAATCAGTGTTTCATAAAAATATCACATAATCTCTATTCATGAATCTATAAAAAGTAAGGGGTGTTGTGGTGAAGTGGTAAAGATCTGGGTTGATAACTGCAAGGTTGTAGGTTTGAACCCATGACCCTGTATATATACTGTATATTTAACATGACTTTTTTCTATGGGGATGTATGAACGGATATGGTCAATCAGGTAAATGAAACACTGAAAGCAGGGAACCTCCGGATGCCAAGAACCAGCTGGAGAACCGTCACCTGTGTAGCCATTTGCCCTCAGTGTAGCCGTTTAATACTTCACTGATCTTCACTCAAGCCACTGATGCATTATAGATTGATATACATTGAGCCTGACCTCTCGTTGTCCTGCAGTGATCGTTTCCAATACAGTTTTGCTCAGATGGTATGACGGGATTGACCCTGCATTGCAGGTCAACGGGTCCTGTGAGGTGGAAATCGGCGGACAGTTTATACCTTAGAGAGAGAGAGAGAGGCAGCTCTGCGTGAGCGGGTCTCTCGCCCGTGTCCTGATAGGATGAGCGACAGATGGTGGTTGCTGATCGGTGTGGTTAGGAGAGCAGCTCAGGTCTCCCTGTGTCACCGATCAGACACTACAGCTCTTAGACCTGATCAGCCTCTAATAATGGCTCGCTGCCATCCTATAGATAGACCACAACAGGCTTGTGTGTTGTCTTAAAGCAGATTTATTATTGAGTAAAGCTACAAACCTATCTACCATATTTAACACACCCCAGCATAAAGTATTAACTTCATCTAACATGTATCCTATATAATTTCTTTGAAAGAAGTGAAATTCAAGCAGATGCATGTTGAGAGTTAATGTGCAGAGCTGGAAAAATTGTAGATAGCTTAGCTTATAAAATCCGCTCTTGGAAGCTTTGATGATAATGTTTGAGAGATTTTTGATAGCAGGCTTTGGCATTTTGGCAAATCTCAGCACAGTGTGTGATTTTATTAGGGTCTGTTCCGAAACTCAACAAGAGTTTTTTAAGATTATTAGGATCTCTCAGCAGAAAAGGTCTGAGATGTCGCAGATTTTTCATTTAATTTCATTGCCGTCTGAGAAAAAAAACTGAGACATTAAAGAGACCTCATCAGATACTTCTTTCCTAGAGACACATTCTGTATTCATAAAACCGTGTCTGTTGGCCCCAAAAAAATTGTATTTCCCAATGGTTTGTAGCATCATGATTCAAATAGCCAATAATATCCATGTATCCCCAAGCCACATCCAAAGAATCGCTTGTTCCATCAGCCTCCGAGCGATTCGGCGTGCCTAAACCTTCACTCAAGTAGATTTGCATTGTTATGTTTCTTGGCTCAATTGTCTGGGAATTTGATGAGGCCTATAAAAAATGTTTCTTGAATATATTGATGCAGATGTGAGAGGCATTTGGGCTGTAATTTGAAACCGCATGCATTCGTGCAGCTGAAATGGCAATGCAGTGTGAAGACACCGTGCCGTTTAAGTGTGTGTGCACGTGTGTGTTCACACAGTGAAAGAAAGAAAAAGCTTTTCTCGAGAGCTCTCTGTCTCCTAATTACGCAAAAAGGTTGTCATTCGAAAAAGATTGCAGTCCCCGTTTGATTGATGCTTGCAGTTATGCTGTTGATTTGTTCATTTAAAAAATGTGCAAGAAAAACCTGTGGCTGTTTTCAGCAGCAAAGATCATTGACCTATCGCAAGGTTGTTCTGCGTTCCCCTGATAGGCTGTGCTGATCTGGAATTTAAAATGAATGGCGTTGCTTTGTTCTCTTCTCTGGGTTTGCTTCTGTTAAATGTCTAGATTATTATTCACAAACTGTTGTCTCTGATGCCATTCAGTGAAACAAATTTAAGTGTGAAAGTTTCTCTAATTCTGTACGTTCCCCAAACAGCATGGACTGCTTTTCTGAATCTTTTATTAAGTGCTTTGTGAGCTTAAGTACTTCTGTTTGTATTTGTCTTATTAAACTTTTCAAATTGTACATCCTGTAGTCCATTAGTAGAGCATGGTGCTAGTTATGCCAAGATCGCAGGTCCACTTCCCAACTAACCCACAAAACGACAAACTTTTTTTATGAATTATTTGCGTATCCCAGTTTTGCTTTAATGACAAAATACATTTGAGATTGCATAGACTGCATATTTATTAACAAAACTTGATCCATGTTACCCCAACATGATTTGAGAATGTGAAAATTTGGTATTTTTCTACAAAAGAGTTAACATGGTCTGTATAATCAATTTGCTTATTTGAGCTGTAACCCAGACTGGGTGCAGAATCTTTAATATCATTTTATATCAACATTTTTACAATGTTTTTGTGTATGCGTGTGTCTGCCCCCTTTTTGTTGTCCAAACTCATATGACTTTAAATTACATTTTGAATCCCACATTTCCTGCTTTCGTACACCACTGGGTGTGTATCAATACAATCAGTACTTTATTTCTGACAGTCGTATTAGCAGCTGTGCATCTTCAGTGGTAATACAGATATCACTCTATCTCTACCAACATCTAAAGGCAATAAAAACGCAGACTGCACGAATACATCACAATTTATATGTCCCACACACCTTTGACCTTTAACGTTTCAGGCACCTTGATGAATCTGTATTAGATCTAACTTCTTTTAAGAAACCATTTATCTCCATGCTTTGTTCCTGGACTTCTTTCACTACATACTTCATATAAGTGAAACATTACAGTGTAGCTGACCCGGGAGAAGCCTGTGAAAGCAGTCTGATAGAGCTGCCCCCAGGCATGACTGCTGGAAAATGGGACAGTGGAAGCTGTGCTCTTTGTGTTGTTCTCAGAGGAACCGGAGAGTGAAGAGTCTTGTATGGTTTGTTCTACAATTGTTTCTTGGAGTCATACCACAATGTAATGTATCAGATCTTTAGATAAGTCTGTAAGTCTTCAGATCACGCTTAAAAGCTTTACTCCTGTTCTGAAAGTTTATTTCTTATATTCATACACATACACATGTTTATTATGTGTGTATCTTTTGACTGAGAGGTGATGGAAAGGTTAAAGAAGGACTGAAAGAAAGGCCGGTCTGTCCACTTAAAAGTGATTTATGTGGACACCTCTGGTTCGATAAATCTGTTTTAAATGTAAACATACTGTATACTGTATTGTTGTTGGTTCAATCCAAGGAAAACACAATGTTTACGCATTTGACAAACACTTTTATCCAAAGCAGCTTATATTCGAGGTATTTTATCAGCATTTGTTTCTTTGGATTGAAACCACGACCTTGGCGTTGCAATCGCCATGTCCTACCAGTTGTGAAAAACATGCCGAGCTATTGATCTCAACAGTGAAAACAAATGAAGACACAAGAATAGTTAACATGTTTTCGCCCTGTTCATCTTTGATACAGCCTCCTCTGCGGTTGTATCCGAGCCGTGCGGTGCTTTGTTTGTTTTTCTCGTGCTGTTTGAAAGCTGTATTATTATAATTTGACAGAATGCCACAGGGTTCTCTCCCGGTCTCCTGTAGTGTGTGTTTACTTTAAAAACAGATCTGAATCTCAAGTGTATATTTAAAATGGCTGCCACTACAACTTCATTAGCGTTATTACCATCCAGGAGAAAAACGGTGAAACTCTTGAGAAAATCGAATAAGCGTAAAACGTTGTAAGTTTGCAGCGTCTGAAAACACCACGACTTCCAGATATGTGTATGTGTATAGCAACAACAGCTGGATACAGAATTCAGTCAGGATACAGAATTCACACAGTTGATGTGATTTATTTGCGTTTGGTTGTAAACAACATTTCATTCCCTTCTCATGTGGCTTCGTGAAAACGTCACACGCGCTTTGCAGCCATGTTATATTTCCTGTCAGAGCAGGTGATGGGTTGTAACGTGTTGAAATGAATATGGAGTATTGAGGGAAAACTAATTTTCACTGCGGCTTCTGATGCTTCACTCTGCTCTCAGCGTCCACTGTGGTGTGACATGTGCTATGATGGTGCAATCTGTCTTTACAAACCACACTAAAGACAGTAATAGCTTACGTGCTGTTGGATTATTATAATCTTCTCCCGCCTATTTTTGTGTTTGTTTGCCCTCTATAACAGATTTGTGATCTCCAAAAGGAACCCACTGCACACATTTTATTCATTTTTTCAATATAAAAACAGATTTAATCATAAACCCTGTCATTGGAAATAATGTGTGAATTCTTTGTTTTAAGACAAAAACTCTGAATAAGGAAAATTAACTCGAAAAATGAACAAAAAAAAATACAATGGAGTCAATGATTTAATACTGAATTCATTATACAGACATGGAGCATATAAATGACATTCAGTGATTTAGAATCCCTCATACATCCATTTAATGTCCTCCAAAAATCCATTTGTGGGAGACCGTTCCAAGCATTGTGAAGAAGAGAAGAAAGGTGGTCAAAGTCCAGTTTGAGTCAAAAGGTCGGATAAAATGTGTTTGCTGGTTACCAGCTGGAACAGACAATTTTCACCCAGAAGGCCCAATACTTCATCTCAATAAACAAGATCTCTTTATTCCTTCATTAGGAGCAGAGGCAAATAGCTGAGATGTGATGTCAGTCCAGACAGAGGGTCATGTTTCATGTTGTCAGTAGTGCTTGGCACATTACCCAATCAGGAATCGTTTTTATCCTAAAGCGTTCCACTATTCATCCCATCAGGCTGAAACCCCCACAGTTTTAAATCTTATACTCTCATAGTTCTTCTGTTGCTTATGTCACAGAAAGACAGTAATCCTCATATTTTCGATGTCACCTTCAAAGACCACGTGAGGAGAATTCTGTTTACTGATGTGAACATGAAGGACAATGTATTCACTTGGGAATAATACTGTATCCCTCAGGGATATAAAGTCCATCAGTCCAAAGCCTTTCTTATTACACAGAAATATTACTAATGTTTATGCATGACCTTACGCGTAACGGTTCTTTGTCTCCAGTTCGGGATGGCCGAATATATGCCTGCAAAGTCACTCAATGCTCTTATGACTAGGTTATTCTATGTAACGAGTTCTAAAGGGCAGCTTTGAAATGTCCGGAGACAGTGGAATGTAATTCCAGCACCGTCTTTAGGAGTATGGAATGCTGTCCTTGCAGGTAAAGTAGGTGAAAGCCAACACCTTAGTCACAAAGAGATTGTGTTGTAGATGTCATTCCTGGATAATATTGAGTGTATGCTCCACTGCCTTTATCACCTTCAACATGCCTGTCTTCATTGTGAATGTGTTAGCCTTGCCTTTAATGCACAGGCTCTGTTGGGAGCGTCGCAGGTTGTACATGGTAAAGCGTAAAGACTGTCAACTGCCTTTACAAGAAGCTGAAAATGACACATATGGATATGCACTAATAAGAAAATGACAAAATTAA
Source organism: Botia kubotai (assembly GCA_036877585.1). NCBI lineage: Eukaryota > Metazoa > Chordata > Actinopteri > Cypriniformes > Botiidae > Botia > Botia kubotai. Next base: position 22,897 of record JAZGTI010004310.1, on the reverse strand, counting down.
TCAATTAGATTTGTGCTGAGAGGAAAATTAGGTTTCAGAGGAAGTGCAGGTAGAAATTAGGTCCAGACTGGATGACAGGTAAAGATGACAGGTTTTCCTGTTGGGAATACTTGTTTTATACACTGTTACTAAATACACTGTTTTAATTTTTTTATAGTTTTTTTTTAGCCTGTGGAAGACTAATTCAAGGAATTTAATTGAATTTTACCCTTATTTTGACAGCCATACACAGTGTGTATACGACAACAATCTGCTTGTTTGTATTCTTGTTTAGATTCAGCTGAATCCAATTTTCCTGTTTTATAAATAGCTGGCTGTTGTAATTTCTTGTAGTACTTTGAAGGTTCGCAGTGACAAGCCTTCAAATTTTGTTCCACCAAATAGAGGTTTGCATGTGGGAAAAGGTAGATTTCTTCAAGCTGAGGCTGTGATCAAATCGGATCAGAACTGTGCATCTTTTGTGCTCCCTCCCCCTGTGTTGATAGACAGCCGTCTATGGGCGATTTCCATCTCAAGGCTACGATGTCGAGAGATTGACAGATGTAGCTACAGTCAAAAGTAATGTTTTCTTTGTAAATGTTGTGAAGCAGTGGAGCTGGAGATACTGTGAAAATAGGGATAAAATCCATTTCAGTCTTGTGCTTGCAACAATAAGGTTTGAACAATTACATGAAGTAACAAAAACATTAAAAATATTATTTCAAAAGTTCTTTTTAACAGTGTTGCTTGATTATAAGAATGGTATTTAAACATTTTGTTATTTAATTATTCTGTAACGTTTCTGAAATACCTCACTAACATTACCCTCCCCCCCAACATCTTTATTATACTACACTTACATTTATGCATTTGGCAGACGCTTTTATCCAAAGCAACTTACATTGCATTACACTATACATTGTTTCTGAATATGTGCAATCCCTGAGCTCGAACCCATGACCTTGGCGTTGTTAACGCCATGCACTAACCACTGAGCTACAGGAAAGCTACACTAAATATATATGAAGAAAGGTTCTTTCTATCAGAACTTAATCTGCTGATTAATCTGCTGATTCCCCATGGGGGAATTTGTACTAATGTCTACTAACTAGTTTCTACTAACATTATTGCAGCAGTATTGATAACATTGAGAGAACTTTAAGAAAACATTAGCTAGTGTTCTGAGAACATTCCCTGTTAGCATCAGTTCCAGCCTTGTGCTTGCAACAGTAAAGTTTAAAAGCAATGGCATAGTCATGTTTGTACATGACAACAAAGTCAGTGCTGAGAGTTTTACACTGTTTGGTAAGCAGTTTAGTTTTTCTGCAAAGTGTGAAAACTTTGTCCCGTGATCTCCAGACTTCTTCTGTGAAAAGCCTGTTTTACTCTCACTGGGGGGTAGAGCAGGTTAAAATCTGTGCCGAGGCTTCATAAAGGGTTATTTCAGCACCCCAGTGAGACAAAGTAATGAAGAGGCTTTTGCATGATTCACTGAAGGATTAGCATTTGTGGAGAATGGCTGTAGGTTGTTAGAAGTGTTCTGTGACCTTTCAAGTGTTTGGGGTGATTGTGGCTTCGCTTAAAGGCGAGCTTAAAGAACTCAGGAAAATCAATACCAGGAGAAACTTGACCAACTCCAAAAAGTTGTTGTTAAATCTGGTTGGTTGTAAAAACAAAAAATAAAATGAATGAAAGAAAGGCTCATAATGTTCTCATTGTTTTTCACAGTGGAGTAGCAACCATTATAACTGTTTGTCCCTCACCTCCCACTTTTTGACTAAGCTGGAGCCTCTGCCAACTGGACGCTCTGCCTCAATGCACGTGCAAGCAATAAACACTAAGCTACATTGGCTAGCCCTCATTTACTGGCCTTTCAGCAAGAATACTGAGTGAATGGTATTTTAACTAAGATCGTTCTTACACCCCAGTTCCTCTCATTTTGGCCTAATTTTTACATTTTACTGTAGTGAGTTATGTATTTATGAAGAAAATGCTAAATTTGTCACCATGCCAGGGTGGAATCTAAATGCATGGGGTATCTAGAACGTTCTGAGTGTCTTTAACGAGTTGTTCTGCATTTGTTAGGGTGTTGAGGCTTGTGCCTGTAAGTCTGTGTGTTTGTTTGCCAATTTTAATGTCTGCATGTAAAAATTGTTAGTGGGAGTGTTTAAAAAATTTAAATATTCATATCTTCAATGTTTTCTAATTCTCTCTGTCAGTTATCACCTGAAACAACAGGGAGAAGTATTTAAAAAACACACTTTGTTTCCCAAGAGCACAAATTAATTCTAATTTCTAACAATTTATTGCTTTGCGAAGGTAATATAAAAGGCCTCTTTCCTTTGTGAGATAAGTGAGGCATTAATACCATAAACATTGTTTGAGAAAAACTAACCTAAAACATTAAGCTTTGGTGCTTAACTCATCAATGGTACTTAAAATTGTGCGGTTTATTGAGAAACCACTACATTTGATTTTTATAAAGTATTTTTTTATCACAAACTAAAAGTCAGTGAAAAATGAATATAAACTTCACCTCGGACACGAAGGACATGAAACGCTTAAAACCATTTGCTGAATGAATAGTATAACAGATAGAACAAAAATTACCAGACTTTTGAAAACAAAAATCACAATTTCAGTTCAATATCGCCATCACTAATCTCTTTTGACAAGGTTCTAGAACTAGATTAGTAAAACAGTTTAACATCTTAATCATAAGATTTGTACGTGATGCATTTTAACTAAGAATTGATAACCCCTAACCCTAACTTATTGTGATGCTGACCACATGTCACCTTTTTCAATGTACACCAATCTGGCTATTGTATTGGTTGGTAAACAGCACTGAATAATGGTATCTGAAAGGTTTGTTTATCACTTTCAGTGTGGCAGTTCTCAGTCAGGATATATGTGGAACTCCAGGAACTGCTGTGTGGCCATAGGCATGGATGTACAAGAGCGGTAGATTGCACTGATGTCTTTGTTAAGACTTACAATAAAGGATTTTACAATTTTATAGAGACATGAAGAGACATGAAGTGCTTTTTGAAGAAGACATGATCTGATTTTCCAACATTTCTGTATAAGAACAGAAAAGGGACTGAATGCAATCTCTTCCATATCTACCTCTATCTCGCTCTCTTTTTCTGTAAGATTCATTTTGAATTATTGATTTGCTGAGAAAGTTACTAAAGTTCAGACCTTGCCTTTCCCAAACCACAGCCTACCACAGGCAGGGCTCTTTTTGAGCAAGGCAAACTATGTTTCAGGAGTCCAGGAGGGGAACGAGTTTTGGTCAAATAAGAACAATGTGCTGACAGGTTCCTATCCTCAAGGAATTTGGTTTTTGTTGATTGGTTCACCTGCGTGTGGCTGTGGCCCAAAGTCTCCAGCGTAAAACACACAAGAGGGTTTGTCATTTTGTGTGGCTTAAAGTGTTTCCTGCATGTCTGTCATCTGACTGGAGTATTTGACGATCAGTGAGGGACTACATTTGCTGTAGGCAATGTGAGAGACTTTCAGCAATGCTGCTTTCTGCCTTCCATTTGGAAAACATGACAACGTCTTAAAGTTTCAAGGCATCTAAACTGTCATCGCTTCATTATCAAACAAACCTTACGAGAAAAAGATCTACGCCTGATTTTTCTACAAGCAGGGACTTTATGTGGTAAATCTGTTGTCACCTAATTGATCTGCAGTGCAGTTTCATTTACCTTAACATTTAATGCAATCTTCATGTTTTGTATCGCTACATTAAGCATTTCAGGTTATTTAGGTGGAAGGAGAATGCGCACTTTGTATTTTCAACACAAGTAATTAATAATTAACCCCCGTGTGGCTGTGAACGTCATAAACAAAAACCATCGCCCCTAGGTTTGGTAGCTAATTTTTAAACATAAGAAAATCAAGATTCGGTTGATGAATGTTTCTAAGCAACTGTGGAAATTTGTATCCTGGCGAGTACAACAGCAAATATATCGAATATCTCCCTATTTCGCAGTGTTTCTCTTGTGGAACTTGAGGGGTTTGTTATAATATTAAGTGCCTCTCAACGGCGACAGTCAATCTCTGCTTGTACATGTTTGATGTTTCATATATGCGAAGACTGCAATTTTGGTCCAATGAGCTTTCACGTGGGCGGGGCTACCTGGCGCAATGTCACAGGCATAGAAACCGAGTGACCGACAAACGCATCGTCACTGTCATTAGCAGTTAGGACAGAAATGGAGATTAACACATATACGCTTTTACTGCTTGTCGCTGTATTGCAACGCATCTGGTTAGGACACAGTGTTGTTATCAATCAATTTATTTTGTTTGTGTAGTTTTTTCTGATTTAAGTTAGCGCATCACTTTCGACTGATGGATTCAGTCAAACAGAAGATCGCATGAACAGAACATCTGGCCGACAAGTTCTGTCTTCATATTACCCAATCATTAGCATTCAACACAGGCGAGGTAATTGAGATGAACTGCAATAACAATCCATCCAATCAATGATTCCGATGCACTCAGTGTCAGGAACAAGCAGCCTGTGCGAAGAAAAAAATGAGTCACTCATGACATACCCACACACACACGGCTGCAAATCACAATGAATCCTGGGAGAAAAAGTGTTGTGTCCTTTTCAGGTGAAAAAGACGATTACTGAGGCACTATTAATTCTCATTTTATAGATGTTCATTGTTTTCATTTATGAGAACATTGCAGGTATAACGTTATATTTTGCAGACTTAAGCTTGGGGCAGCGCAATTATTCAGACATGCACGAGGGCTCAGCCATTGAGCTGAAACAGAACTGGATCGCTGATTCCTGGACTCATGGACTTTGAATACTTATGAGGGATTATAAATCGTGGCGACACACCTGTCTCAAGGCCGGCATGACTGCAGAAAACAACAGGATGTATTCCTGTGGTGGTTCATTAAGGAAAGAAATGAACTCAAAGTTGTGGGTGTTATTCAAAGAGGAACCAGTGGGCGGAGTTTAAATGTCAGTCCTTCTTCAGACTTTTGCATGCACAAATACTGAATTGTGCAACAAACACCATCGACTTTTATTTAAATGTGGCATTTTAGAAACTGACCCCAACTTTTCCATCTGTTGTTATTTTTGGTGACATATGATCATGTCCCTCTTCAGAGGTGTGTAATTCAGGCATATTACTCTTTCCACCTGTGATGGCATGCAATTTTCTAGAAGTGGAGAGTCAGGCTGGAAGGGGAACTTATTCCCTTGGCTAAAGGGTGTAAAGCGCTAATGGAATTCTAAAACCCTTTAAATGCAGCGTGCAGGTATTTAAATCAGCTGAATCACTGATGGGGAGAAAAACTGCCTGAAAAGAAGGTTCACGTTAAATCCTTTGCGTCTTTAATAACTTTGAGAAAAATGTCACATTCTAAAATCGTTATCTGTGAAAAAAACGACTGTTAATTTACAGTAGGATCATCTTTATTGTATTCTCTACATTTAACATAAATAATAGCTGTAACTGATTTTTGTGAGGAATATAAAGAGTACTCCACCAGCCATGCCCACATATTATATGCGACTTTATCTGTGTTTTATATTATAAAAATGTGTTTCTCTTATAAAGATGGGCAAACATGAGAATTTTTTTACTTGTGTTTTAAGAATACAGTTGTGTATTTGGGTGTGTATGAGCTTTCTAGCGCCTAGCCTCATGATCTCATGACCAAAACTAAAAGCAGTTGTCATATATCCCCACCTGCTGTTTGAGTCAATCTATATAATGTCATAATTTCATACTGTTTTTCTGCTTTTAACAGACTCCACACTCAAACAGCACACATACACGGGGATGCATAAATGAGATTTAACCCCCAGAAAAACCAAAGCACTGACTTTGCTAATTTAGGCCTATTTTGGTAAGGCAAGTTATTTGTTTTGTCAGACCAGGTTGCTTATTTTTCGGACAAGATCTGGCAACATAGGTCATCTGTGGCCTGTGGGGAATAACACATCAAAATTAACCAAGCCTATTGTGGAGCTTATTTCCTTTCTTGTGGTGTAATTTTATTGTGTTTGCTTTGCTAGTTTTATTTGGTTGGGCAGCATTTTGTCACACGCAAAATACTCCTATCAAACAAATACATGCATTGCATTATATTTCTGATATGAAGATATGAGTGTCCCCATTTTCTTGAGTCTATCAATTAGAAACGCTAGGGAAAAAACAGCATTTCTGGTTTTGCCATTGTCCTTTCCTCTCTGAAATCGTTCAGGTTTAATGTACCCAGCGCAGTACAGTGTCTGACCTAACTCCTCTCTGCTCTCCACTGTTGTACTCAGTTCAGCATTCATGAAACATTTTCAGGGCTGTTATCTCCTGCCTGCCATATCAGCCCAGAGGATTTTTAATGACTGCTGGAGATGGCAGGATATTTTCTATTATCTAGAGGGAAACAAGTAGGCTAATAATGCCGTATCTTCTGCATTACCTGTCTCTGGATGTCCAATTAACTCCTTTATGGTGAGAAGTGAGGGGTACTCTGCCAGTGTAAACTGTTAAAGTGTAAATCATTTTCTGGTTTCACATTAAGTCCGGACAAAGTCAAATAGAAATGGCGTAAGATTGCCCGGTGGATCAATAGAGATATTGTTAAGGGATATTCATCTGACAGAACAGCATCTCACTTTGGTGATAAAAGTGAGAAGGGAGACGAATACCTCAGGGTAGCCTGGCAACAAACAGTGGAGCAGACTGCAGAATATTTGGCAGAACATGCGCCCAATATTAATCACTTTGGCAAAGGTCTCACGAACAATAGCGAATCACATGGTAATTGGTTCCATAATGACTTTCTGAATTGATGGTTATCTGCTCTTTTCTGTTATTCTTGGGGCTATCTTACCATTTAATTGATATCAGAAGTCTATAGATAACAGGAAACGTTACATAGACGGGTGAGGAATAGGATTAGAATGTGTTGCGAGCCAGATTCAAACCTGCACTGACTGAATGAGCACTTCCGCTTAGCCCCGCCTGGGGCACTTGTGTAAACGTTAAGCCACAGCACTAACTCATTTCGTATTGACCCAGCTTGAAAATAGCTTTTATTATCAGCCTTGTCAGATCCAGTACGGGTTGTTTTGATGCTATGTTGTGCACATTAAGCCAACAGAGATGTTCGAAAACGAGCAAGCGTTACGGTCTGTGCTTTACTAATTCCTCCATATTTCATTCCAAAGCATCAATCAGCACGTCGCTCCATACCTGCCGTAACAGATAAGCTCGATAAGGCCCATTTATCAAGCCGTTCTCTAGTTAAAGAAAGAGAGAGTGTCGATCAATACAAGAGTCCCACTTGGGAACGTTCCACACAGTGTTCTCCTGTCAGCCAATCATTATGCAACAGTAATCCCCCCACCTTGTGAGAACAGCCGGCCATGTCCTCCAGAGAGAATCTTTTCTCCCATACTGATGATGAGATGAATTTTCAATCAGTGCCAGGTTCCATTTTTTGCAGGAGGAAAGCATGGCTCCCCTAATTTAGGCCGCTCTGATGAGCTTCTCTTTCTGGCTGCCGTGTCAGGCTTTCCCCTTGAGGGGTGCCGGATTGGGCAGGAAATGCAGACAAGGGTTTCGCGATGGACAGCAGAGTGAACAGTCGGAAAGGCGATCTGGCTCTGGCCGTGATTCTTCTGACAGGAAGATGAAGCTGTCATTCAAGGTCTTGACGCTCAGAGCCAAGATCCTTCCATTTACATGTGGCGACAGGGCTTTCCTTCTCACAGGACAGAGAGGGAAAGAGATGTCGTTCTGTTTTACATCTCTTAGATAAAATGGAGGGAGACGTGGGTGGACCTTAGAGGAGACAGGACTGATAAAGATGGAGCAATGTGTCTTTTAAAGTGACAGAAAGTGAACATTTAAAAGGCACGGCAGAATGTGAGTCTGAGGCAAGGAAGGACTTGATACAATGGAAATGAGTTTCGTGTCTCGACGATCGATTTTTGGGGGGCGAAGGGATTGAGATATTCGCACCAAAATTCTGCTGTGTGGAGGGTTACGTATAGGGACAAAGAGAGGGAGAGAGAAAGAGTAGGAAATGTTGACTCTGAAATAGAATTTGAAGTTTAATTTATAAAATGGCTCTCAGGGTACATCGGGTTCATTGGGGAGCCATATGCATGCAAATATAGCGCGAGTCTAGCAATCGAGACCAATTCTTTTAACACATGCTCTAAATAGCTGCTGTTCTTTCTACGTTTCTTTCTTGTTTTATTGCTTCATTGTGTCATTTGTCACCAAAAAAAAAGGAAATAAACCTCCAGCTTATTATTATTATTATGAAGGTGCTGATATAAGACATTCAGTCTGAGGATTATCAAGGTGATTTTCAAATACTATAGGCCAGGGGTCATCAACCTTTTTGAAACTGAGAGCTACTTCATGGGTACTGAGTCATACGAACGGCTACCAGTTTGATACACTCTTCTGAAATAACAACTAAACTTCATGTATAATAAATATATTTTTAAGATATTGTCATTTTTAAATCTATATAAATGCAAGTGTGATTAAGAAAGAATAGCAACAGAATAAAATTAAATTTTAGACGCAGCTCACTGGTGAGCTGTGCTATTTTTATTCAGTATTTAAGAGTAGTTCTGATAAATTCAGAACTATTTTAATTTGCATTTTCTAAGAACTTTTTAGTTCCTTTTATTATAGTTCCTTTGGTGTTTGTGTTTTATTGAGAATAAGAAGACATTTTTAACATTTGTTTTACAAGATTTCACAGTCAAAAATGACCCTAACTGAACAATAACTCATACACAAGAGTTGATGTCTGTTCTTGTTTACACCTGCTTAACTTACTCAGGTGTAAACTCTGGGTTTCAGTTACAAAGGGGCCTCTATCAAATTAGAGATTCAGACCTCAGCAGCAGTTCCAAAAGAGCTCCATCTTCCTCCTAAATTAGCCTGGCTCAGTGGCTGTGAGGCAGCCTGGAGTGAGTGGCGTTATTGATTGAGCCTGGAGTGAACTGAGGTGGGGGGAAACAGGAAGCAGCCCATGCAGATAACATTGGTGGAGCAAACTCTATTGGCCCTGGAGTTTAATGAGGCATACACTTCCTTCCACAAATCACCACAGACCCCTGCTGTGTCCCTCTTCTATTCTCACCCGAAGTCCAGACGAGCCACGCAAGGGTGTGTACGTGTCTATGGGCGTGTTTAATTGTTATGCACCTGCATCTATCCCAGCATTCTTTGATCCAAGTTCCTTCCGCAAGTTCCAACTCCACAGAGCGTGTCAGAGACCACTCACCATCTGTTATAATGTCTGTCCATCACCGCAGTTGTTGTTTTTCTCTGTTGTTTGTTCATTTATACTTGTCATTCATGCCTATTCTGTGTGACTGCTGTTTGTAGCTTGGCTTCTCATCAGTCACTTGGGGAAAGGGGGAGGGAGGGGGGATTGGCTGGCTCCCAGCCTGTCTGCCTGTTTCCTGCCTGAAGTCACCATGTGCAGGGTTCCTCCCGTATCTATCAGGACTGTCAGGCTTGCTCTAAAACGTGCAGGTCTTCATTCCACCCTTCATCGTAAAATAGTCTTCGTCAAGAGTCTTCGCTACTAATAAAGTGTGCTGGAGATGAAAGTCCCAGAGCTGATGGACTGTGGCTAAATTTTGTTGTTTGATAATTATGAGATTGTTTCCTGGAAATCCGTGGAGACCTAAAGCCGATCAAATTCGTACAGTTACCCCATATTGAATAACAGGGAAGCACAACTTCCATTTGTTTAGGACCAGGGAAGCAGGAAGCTGCAGATATAGTCAAGCATAAAGCATAAAGTGTGGAGCACTATCACAAAGCAATATTGCATCTATTTCTTGTGGAGCAACCTTGTTCAGCAGAGCTTGTTCTAAGGGATTAGACTCACAGATATGACTAAAACAGACAGGAATGTGTCATTTACTCCAGTTAAGTGTTTTAACTCTGAAGTGATTGCAAAGTTCCAAGAGTTTTTATTTACAGTAGACATCTCAATTATTATTGCATGAACTAAATTGAGACAATATGAATATAATGTATGACATTTAAAGTATGTGATTGTGTGGTGGTCAAATTAACGATACAGTCACATATGCATCATAAAAAGTTTATCATCGCTGTGTAAGCTAAAAATATAGTTTAAGTGGTAGAATCTAAAAGTTTTATGCATTAAATAAGTTTAATGTAAATCGAAGATATATTTAATTGACTGAAACAACCTGCTTATGTTAAGTTATACTTATTTCTTTTATGCGTCACAGAATTTCTCTTTATAGCAGCAATTGCTGGTTTCCACTATTAACTCTGTGAACCCTCGTCCATGCATTTGCACTTATTCACCTGCGCAAATGTGTGCATGCCTCTAGCACGCTTCCCAGTTCTACTTACTGTGTCCCTCTGTGCATGCAGCTGTGGACATTAGCACACACATCAGTTCGTCAATGTCAGTATAGCAGAACAGAAAGCTCCACATACACTACCAAAGAGCAACATGTTAGTCCTGTTGAATGCAGTGTAGCCTACAGATACAAGATACTAATTCCCTCTGTGTAAAGTACTCTTCAAATCTCAAGCATTGTAATTACTTTTGTCTGCGTGATATAAGCATCTGTCAGAGAGCTGTTCAGAGATTCACTACTGATAGATCTGTAAAACAAGGACGGGTACATTCTCAATGTGTGCAAATACTTAGTTTTACTGGCAGGCTTCTGACTGCAAAACAAATCCAGTTTAAAATCTTCTCATTTTACCTGATTGAAAATGAAAATGTTATTATTGAAATAAGTAGGTTTGTTGCTTTTTCTGTACTTACCTTTTATGAAATTGGTTTTGTGTAAAGTATTGTTTTTTTCATTTTTTGTTTTTTCACTAATTAGTTTTATTTGGAAAAGGATGATAATCACTGCTTTGTATGGCACTCACATACTGTAGATATCTTGAAATAAACAGTTTACCCCAAAATAAAACCTTTCTCATTATTTACTTACCTGTGTTTCTCTGTGGAGTTCATTATTTGAGAAAACTTCTGGCCACTGTAAAAACACACCAGTTATATGTCCTACAGGTACTCTAAATTACTGTCAATGTGTAAATTGTGAAGTTGTGTGCCTTACGCAAAGCTGTCAGAAGACTTCAGGAAGCGTAAAGTATTCCAAACAGACTTTGGCATTAAACATATCAAAAATCTAGCTCAGGATTTATTTTCAGTAAGATGTTTGGATATTTAAATTTACAGTTCCCTCATCAAAGCATTTATTTAGAATGATCTGTAGCCAGTTTCTGGTAATAGGCTGATTTGTAACTGAACTTGTAGCTAGCGTAGCCCCTTCAAGAGCCTTTCTTTAAAAAACTGAACATGAAGCCACAGTTTATCTGACACTTGTCACTGTTGTCCACTATATAATAGTGGTAGAATACAGTATACCTTTCAAACTGTCTTCCTCTGACATATCTCTGTGTCCTGTTAACTGTCTGTGTGCTGCTGTGCTAACCATCTCCTTTAAATGTTTGCAGATGGAACACCTTACACATGGTGGGTTGGCCGGGGTAACGAGAAGCACTTTTACTGGGGCGGCTCTGCGCCCGGCATTCAGAAATGCGCATGCGGCATTGAGCGCAACTGCACCGACTCCAAATATTACTGCAACTGCGACGCAGACCAAAAGCAGTGGTAAGTTATTGCATTAACTGGAGAGACGAGTGGCAGCATGCTGTTCCCATGACAATCGCCATAGCCTGCAGTTAATTATGGGTTTTCGAGAAAGATGCTATTTGTGAGTTTTTTTACCTTCTTAGTCCACCAATCAAACTCATGAGAGGCGATCGTGTCATGTTCCTGTCTGTATCATTGTACCTCATTGTACAGCAGTGTGTGACATGTGACAAGGTTGTCTCGACTCAGACACTTGCAAATAGCAAACAGATTGTGCCGATAGACGATTATATATAGAGCCAAACTCTGATATTTCCATCCACAAAAGCTGAGTCTGTGTGTCTGTTGGTTTTATTACTGAAGAGAGCTGTGGATGATATTGCAGAGGAGGGGAACAAGGTCATTCGTCTTCAAATTGTGTGCGATGCATGTGGGTGCGTGTTGCTTTGAGATGCATTCATTAACATCTTCTCCAACAGGTTCCTATACATCTCCTATTAATAACAGCCAGATGTTAAAAATCTGCTTATCTACCTTCATCTTTGCACATCGTCTGACACTTTAACGACCACCCTGCTGATGGCTGCATGCGTGCGAGATACAGAGAAACAAAATGTACCCCACGCTTTAGCCGTTAGCGACAACTGGCGCTCCACAGGAAGTGAATTGGGCGGTTGGAATGTAATAATCAAACGACTTTCTAAACGTGTTAGCCAGTGATCGTTGTGTTTGTGTGAATATACAGTACAACGATTATAACATTGTGTTTGTTTGCACAGGATTTATTATTCTAAGAGGTTTGAAATCATCCGTTAATGCTGTTTTCCTATGGTAAACAGTGTTGGTCAGTGCAGAACCAGAGAGCTGGATTTGTCCCTTCAGTTACTGGTTTAGTTGAGCACACAGTGTGTGTGTTAATGGCCCATGCACAGATGGACAGTGTGTTATTGTGATACTCTCGCCACTTGTCATAAACCCCAGGCAAACCTACCCACCGTGCATAATGGATACAAATTAGGACTGGATTTCAAAGCGGCAGGTTTCAGTCCCAAACACATTGTTGATGTTGTTATTCTCCCTACAGGTTTGCAGTACATAATTGTTTTTTAAATGACTTTTGCAGTTGTATTGGCACTGTAATAGATGATGATATTAAGATAATGTACATATTGCCCGTTGCCTGTACCTGTGGGTTTTCATTCTGTGTGTGTGTGTATGTATGTGTAAAACGTGTATGTAAACACGTAAACACGATTTATGGGGACACGTCCTGGGTCACTTAAATCACTTAAAAAACATACTAAATGGTGAATTTTTTTGTTCATTAAAAATGCCAAAGGTTTTCTGTGAGGTTTGGGGGTAGGGTGTAGAGATGAATTTACAAATTGTACACGTCTATGGAGAGTCCTCATAAACCACATATGCCAACATTTGTGTGTGTGTGTGTTTGCGCTAATGTTTATTAATTTGGTATAATTCGAGGAATGAGTGTTTCCAGTCATTAAACAAATTGAATTGCTTTCATTAAAGAGCTAACCATAAATGTCAGAGAGACGCTTTAAAGAAACAAAACAACACTTGTTTCATTAAATGCTGTAACGATCTTATCAAATATGTCAACAAGGTGACATTGTGTGAAAGGAAAGCATGATTGTGTGTCAGTGTTATGTCAGACGAATCTAAAAACATTGAATAAAAACATGGTGCTGTTAGTTAGACATTTTAATGGCAATTGTTTAAGCAACATGTGTAACACAACAAAGAACATGTTTTTCTGTTGGTTTGTACTGATCAAGAATTATCCTGTTTGGCAGGAGGGACGACTCTGGGCTTCTAGTGTATAAAGACCACTTACCGGTCAGCCAAGTGGCTGTCGGGGACACAAATCGACCCGGTTCGGAGGCCAAGCTGACGGTGGGGCCTCTCCGTTGCTATGGAGACCGTAAGTCTGTTTCTTTAGCTCTTTAGCTTTGGTCGAGAAAATTATAGCTTGTGGGAATAGTACACAAATAACAGAGTATAGATGTGTAATTGTTTAGCTCCAGAGCTTAATTAAATTGTTTAAACAATGCAGTGTTGTTCGCATACTATTCAAAGCAAGCACACGATCAAACCGTTGCAGAATGTCAATGCAATTCACACAAAATTATTTATTTCAAGGGCATCTCCTTTAAACAGACAAGTTAAACTAAAGGTAACCGAATCTAATCCTAACTTCTCAAGGTCATTCCATGTTATGTTCCTAAACCGGAGCCGTGATCCCAAATCAAGGCTTTTTAACCAGCTGTATATACCACAGAGGCCCCCTACCACTTATATTTAATCAGTCCCATCAGCCAGCATGCCATCGTGATAAAAATATGATAAGATATATGATAATGATTCTCCCTGAGCAATTGTGAGGTGAGCTGTAGGTACAAATAATACCACAAATTATTAGTGGTGTCGTTATTTCATGAGCAGGATTCAATTATAAATACCCAACTTCCACCAGACCGAGTCAGAGAACCCAAGGGTAAATGAAGTCATCCCCCACCATCATCACCATGTGAAACGATGCATTGTTATGCCTCATTATTCCTGTTAATTGCATCTGGCTTATTACTTAGATCAGGTGCATTTGATTACACTCACCTGTATGACAAGAACGTCAGCTGCTGTCTTCTTTTCCCTTCCTACTGTCTCGGCACACCTGTGGCTGGAAAAGCTATTTGTCCTGTTTCTCATATCTTCTGGACACTGGTGTACCACGGGTGTTCCATCCCAGGGTTTGCAAATGCCACCCAAAATGTCAGCTAGCGCACCTGAGTGGAATTCTTTATTGCTTAATGATGGTAATATATAGTGAAAATAAGTGAAATTTTAATGTTGCCGTACATGCATCTCTCACACGAAATAGAAAAGAAGTTGTTAGCTAGCAGTTGCATGTGTGTACCTGCTTATTGATCGAATTACTAAAAAAAGTTGTATAAAAAGAAACAGACTGTTCCAACCAGGGATTATAGGCTATATGCCTTAAAGACTTTAAACCAGACCAGGTCAATGTGTTATTGTTATACATACACTTTTGCTACAAGAAAATGAAGAATCATTTTCGGTGAAATTCTCTACTAAATAATCATTGCACAGTTGTCCGTGCCAATCAGCAGCCAGAAGCTGCATGGAGCCACTTATAAAATGCAGCACTTCCTGTTCTGAAAACATAATCAATGCACATCAGGGGTCCCACAAATCATGGCTAGTGCCCACCACACAGCACTGAAACTGCTATTATTTATTCATTTCCTCATTTATTCATGGAGCTGGAGAGGGAAAGGACCGGTCGCGCATTAATGCAGCGTGGTAGCCTCGCTATGGTAATGCAGCATATAAATGTTGCTCTTAGCTGCCTGTATCTGCACAGGAAGAAAGTTATAGGCCTCTGGATAGGGTACACCCCACCCAGGAGGCCCCTGTGGGCATGTAGCATGCAGCAAAGCATAATGGTGGTCTTGCTGCCATTGGGTTTCTATTCAAATCTGCAAATGTCTCCCAGCATGGGTCCAGAAATCTCCTGAAAAAAGGGTTTTGCACTCATTATTTATTTACTGCAAAGTCTCAAAATTAGGTAATTGAATGCATAATGCTAGACTGAGTGGCAATGTGGTTATCAGAGAGTTATTTAGAAGATAATGGAGGAAACAAACAGAGCTATTAAGCTTTATAATTCATAAGGAAATGTTACTCCTTACTAATTTGATTAGGTTTATAAATCAAACTTGTTAGAGATCATTTTAGTTAAAATTCCTTAAAAATCTTTGCATGTTCTTTAAACAGCCTTAATCCTGTTCTATTTATATATTAACATTTTAAAGTGAAGTAGCTATATTGTTTTTGAGCAACCAAAATCAATTTGGTAAAATTCTGATTGTTCCCTAGCATTTGTTCTGGAGCTAATTGTAATCAAAACCAATTGAACCATCAGCCAATCATAATTTGTTTTCTGGATGTCATTTCCTTGTGGTTTCACAGTGATTACGAATAGGAGAGATAGTCCCACCCCTGAACTCAAGCCATTGGCTGAGCCAGATGTTGATATGTTGGACCACTCAGACAAACAGCTGTTTAATTTTTCGTACTTTTTCTTTAGCACATTAATAAATGAGTGAGTTCAATAAGTTTATAGCCCTTAAGTTCGTACCCTCAACAAACTTTTTCTCATTTATGTAGATAAAATTAGTCTTTATTGCTGTGCCACCGGGACACACCATCATCATCTGGCAGGTAGCATAATTAATACTCATTAATATCAAAGAAAGAGAAAAAATAAAGATAACAAACAAATGATGATTTAATGATGCAGCTTGCCTGGCTATGATGTACTGTGGCTTCAGACTGGCAGTTTCAGACCACTGGCTGCTTCGCAAATTAATTGAGATAGATAACCTGTCTGTGACAGAGGAATACGATATTGCCATCTTGTATTATTAACTAAGCAGTGGGTAGAAATTATAAATTAATGTGCTCGGTGCAATGTGGTGGCTATTTCACGAGATGTGAAAAATATTGCACACGTCTCATTAGGATGCATTAGGCCTTTTACATCTGAATAGTTTTCTGTATAGGTTTTGATTGATAAGACTTGCCCTCTGCATGAAATTATGTGGCTCACGAATAACTGCCCTGCGATTGGTTTGTATCAGAATATTTCATGGCCAACTGAGCTACATCGCTGATGGGTGGTTCCATCTTCATTGCAAGAATGTTGAATTAGCTGCTATTAAAACTTAAGTTTGGGGTCAGTCTGGAGTCCGATCAATTGGTCATGCTCCAACTACGGCGAAATTGAATGGAATTTTACACAGCTACACAGTTTCAGATTTTGTTCAACGCGGTGCAATTGGGGGCATGGTAGCAGCATCGACTATTTAGGGTTTTAATGATTAACTCATTAAAGGAGCACACGATATGAATGGCTTGAGTGAGACTCAATTTATCATTGGGAAATATACCGTAAAAGCCAAAGTTCCCTGGCATAGGGAAAAAAGCCTTACCAGGGTTTCAATGACTTAATTACAGGATGGAAATGCATGCTGCGGTCCAGAGAAAAGTTAAATCATTTGAACTATTATGTCCCCTCAATTCCCAACTTCCTGTGCCCAAAATACCATGAAATAAGCATAAATCACACACTGTTCTTGTGCTTGCGTAGTATTTAACCAGAAATGCAAACCGGAAGTGTGGGCAGAAGGGGATGAAAATATTAATCCGAAATAGTCACAAGTGCACAGATTCCGGCTAGATAGGTCAGTAAATTATCATTGGGGATGAGAACATTCAGTGTTGCTTAGTAACAGAGTCATTGGCCACGGTGATGTTCTCTGCCCAGTTTTTTATGATTGGCTTGTACCTGGAGTCTAACGATGGCCTAATTCAGGCTCTGATGGGCGTCGCACGCCCAGATTCCCAGAAAGTACCGGACTCTAACTGTATCAGATCAATTAAAGTCAGGAAGAAGCATTAAGCTTGCCATTCAATCTCCTCTTTGGATGTCACTTTTACAGTGTCTGTGAAATCTATAAATATCACCCAAAGCCTCGGGCCTATTAGACACTTAAAATGAATTACTATGAAAGGTTTCTGTGTCTGTAGCTGAAAAGGCAGTCTGCTGTTTATGATGTCATCATCAGGAACATACTCGAATGCTTATTAGCAGGTGAGGCAGTCTCGTATTAAGCTAAAATAACCTGAGCTGCCTTTATGCAATTTTCTATACTTCACATTATTATTGTGCCTATTTTGGGTATGTATTTTCTATGTATATTTGTCATTTGTTTTTGTTACTCATGATATCACCAATATTTGATTGGTCTAAATGTTGGTGAATCTTTTGATACAAAGTGTAAGCAATTACATTTACTTTTATGCATTTGGCAGACGCTTTTATCCAAAGTGACTTAGAGTACCATTCAATTTATACATTTTATCATTGCATGTGTTTCCTGGGATATGAACCTACAACCATTTGCACTGATAACGCAATGCTCTACCAACTGAGCTACAGGAACACAACTGCATTTTAAAAATCTGTTCATGAGTTTATTTTTCAGTCATTTTTTGGCATCTCCCAAGAGAAGCTATTTCCTTTATTGGGCCCCAGAATATGCTGATTTGAAAACTCATGGAAAAAATTAATTACATTTCTAACTAAAATACTGTACGAACTTGCCTGTGACTCAGTTGTAGCCATATCTCCAGAGTGCTCTTGACACAGAGGGTTCGATTGGGTGCTTGTGCAAACAACACAGAAGCACAGCTGCTTGTAAGCTCTTGATGAAATTCGATATCAACTTTGGTAATAACAAATGATAGTTTCCTAATTTATGAGGAAAATTAAAGTTAATGCATAGATTGTAAACAGCAGGGGTCCATCTCCTCCTCCATGTATTCTGGCCTTCTCTGTAAAAACAATGTTTGTTTCTCAAGAGTTTGGTAGTCCATCGTCAAAATACATATCAGTTTCAGTTTTGTGCGAACAATTTTTATTTGCATTAATGAGCTCGTGGTTTGGACAACTGGTTTCTGTACGCCTGCCCTCGAACCAGACAAAGGTTAACTATCATGGTTAATGAGACGAGTGTAAAAATCTGACATTGTTCTGCTCGATTCATCACTGTGCCACCAGTAAACACTTTTTAATGACCTCCATTCCAGCGGTCTTTTGTAAAGGTGCCATCTGCTGGACTCGCACTGCGACAAATCTTGTCAAATAACAGATGAGCAGAAAAATGAATCCTGCCTTGTGAAGAGGGTTTAGCTGGATTATAGGGATCGAGCAGTCAAGATCATGGCACAGCGGACAAGCCCTTTAGAGTGTTTAGTAAGTAATACGTGTTTTTAACGAAGCTTAGGTCATACGTCTGAACTAGCAAGCTGCTTAGTCGGCCATGGCTGATTTATAATTAAAATTTAACAGGGCTGCCTATGAGGTAAGATTGTAAGTAAATATGTGCTTAAATATCAGTGTTTTCTTTAAACAAAGCTATGGTTTTGCTAGAGGAGAAGACTTCAGAGTCATATGTTCTACTTTTAGGGTGCTTTGAGGGTGGTCACTTGCCTGTCTTGCATTAAAAAAGCAAAAAAAAATGTTCTGCTAAATATTTAATTTATTTGTTCCACTTAAAAGAATTTCATTCGTAACAGGTCTAGAATGAGGGTGAGTAAATGAGTTTTCATTTTGGGGTGAGCTCCTCAAATGTCTGGTTAGATCACGACCCCTGTTTTTTCCGAATGCACATCCTAAATCAGCCTGAAATGGATCACACATAATACGCTCAACATTTTAACAAATACAAAAGAACAGAAGAAATTCTTTGCCAGAACTTTCTGTTCCCCTACAACCTCACCAACAGGGGTTTCGAAAATAAAGAAGAGTAGATATTGCTTTATAAAATGACCGTGAAAATCAGCAGGGTCACCTGAAATACATTCAAATACTGAGGATCACAGAATCCAGTTGAAAACCCCTCCGAACAAACATACCCTGCACCATTCGCACTTCCAAAACACAATTTTTCTGTCTCTCACTTCAGGGTCAGCCCTCAGGGTAAGCAAGGAGAAACACAGTCATTTTGTCTCACTGTGGAGAACTTGCTTTGATGTGAAAGGCTGCAGGTTTCATTGTATTTCCAATATAACAGCTGTAGCTGAGGAACCATAGCAGTTACTGTTGTACTGCTTTCTTCTGTCGACATTATACACCAGACACCATGTACACCTATTACACACCATATATTATTCCTGTTTCCCATGATGCTTTGCAACACATTGTAAGAAGCAGTACAAGGAATACTACCTGTGGGGACCGATTTACATCTGATGATATATATTTAAACACTAGACCTTAATTGTATAAGATCCAGCATATGCGGTTTTAGCCAGATTTAACCCTTAAGTATCCAAAGCTGTTGTTACTGCCAAACACAGAGCACTAAAGCACAGTCTGGACACTCTTTAGGCTACAAACAACACTTCTCATCACAGGCGTTTGACATTGTGAACACACTATAAAAACAGCCTTTTCTATGGTCCCCATACAGGAATATCATAAAGATTGACGGCAGGTAACAGCACCCAGAGTCAATAACAGGCTGGCTTACTGATCTGTCAGTCAGATGTCAGAGAACTAACACCATGTAATCCAGTATAACTGACTCTAATGCCTTCTGACCGCCAGGATATGACCTGAGCTCATAACATCTGGAAGGACTGAGCGCAAAATGATTCTGTTTGTTCTATCTTGGCCTTTTGTGAATATAATATTGTTCAGTGTTCATGGTAAATACAGAGTTGAGTTGCCGTGGTTGCGTTCTTTAGCCCCAGTGTTTTCAACCCTTAGGGGTCCCAGTAAAAAGGTTTTCCAAGGGGGTCTGTAGAGTTGGCTATATTAAAAAATTCAATTTGAAATAAATAAATAAAAGTGATAAAAAGTTTGACTTTGACTTTACGGTATGAACAGTTATGGGTTATGTAAAATAGTAATGTTAGTTAATGTTCTCAATATATTAGATGCATTTTTACAGTGCAAATAGTGTCTATATAACAACAGATAAATATATTTGTTTATATATATATATATATATATATATATATATATATAAACAACATTATATATATATATATTATATATAATGTTGTGAAGAGACCTTCAGCCAGCATAACAAAAATATGCTTCTGGAAAAATTCGCCTGTCCTGCCTTTAAATGCTTGGTTGACCTTTTGTACACGTAAAGTTTGCAAGGTCAAACTCTCTGTTCAGCTCCAGGTTGGAATGGAATTTTGAAAGCCAGATTTTCACAGTAAACTCAGACTTTAGGACCCCACCATGTCTGTATTTCTGCCTGTGCCGTGTTTACAAGTGTGGATCGTACAGTTGAAGTAGTCGAGGGCCACTTGTCCACTTGTGCTAGAGAGAAAGAGATGGAAGAAAGAGAGAGAAAGATGACTTTAAAGAAGAATCAAGTGCTCAGTAAATGTCAAATAAAAAGCGTGTGTGAAGTCGACTGTATTTTGTGCTTGGCCTCAGTGGAGCCCACTGTTTAATAGAGGCCTGAGAGAGCTTGTGATCAGCCAGCCAGCACACGAGTGGTCTAATGTGCACCCACTCACCAACAGTAGCATCAACACGATTGCAATTATGAAATAGGGCCAAATAATCAGACACTGGTGTGTGTTTTGCTGTACCCCATACTGAGAATTTGGCTTTATTGCCGTGACGGCTTGAGCTCAGACAGACTCTGCAAACGGCAACACTGAATCGAGTAAAAATTCTTCACAGCAGGTTCATACATTGTGTGTTGTTTCTGATTCCGTTGCACGAACGCACTGATAATGTGTCGCAGAAGCGTTTAAATCTACTCATATAGAGAGTGAAGCACATACAGTGGGGCTCAAAAGAATAGAGACCACATTAAAAATAACATCCAGAATCCATATTTAAATTTGAGAATATATAAAGCTTTGCATCTACGAAAATGTAAATCTAAATCTTTACTACATGAAATGTAATATTTAAGATACCGCACTGTTTCTGGGTCAATAGCCAAAGCAAGCAGACTTTTGACATTAATCATGGTAATTCACCCAGAGGAAACGTTTTATTGCTCTGAGGTTATTCTGTCAAAGCTCAAGAGACTTCATTGAGTTCTCAGTTATGTTTCCTTTATGTATAAACATTATTTTAAATGTTTCTCATTGTTCTTTAGGTGAACTTAAAAATAAACCAAGATAAGACCACAGGATTTAAGTGGCTTTCCTGTAGCTCAGTGGTTAGAGCGTGGCGTTAACAACGCCAAGGTCATGGGTTCGATCCCAGGAATTGCACATACTCAGAATCAATGTATAGTATAATGCAATGTAAGTCGCTTTGATAAAATCGTCTGCCAAATGCATAAATGTAAAACAGTATTCTGTGATTCTGCAGTACCTTCATGTAGACCAGTTATTGTTTCACTCCCATTATGCTATTATCATTATACCCATCAAACAATTTCCATTTTTTAATTCATGACAAGATGAAACTATATAATCCAGATCCCCAAGATTATATAGCTGCAGCTTCTGATCGTCAGTGACTCTGCCGTGACTTCAGCTGGGCTGTACACATTTGGTCCGCCTTATCTGGCACCTGTTAACACACTTCAGCCCCGTCACACTCCTGAGGGTCTGAGTAAAGTAAACAGCATCTGTGCTGCTGATAAATGAGATTTCAGTCACATGTTTACTTTTATCACTTCACCGCAACAGCATTGTGCTCATCAGAGACCGCTTGCTTCTTTTCATCTTGTTTTAGTGTGAAAAGCCCTAAAGCATATTGAAGAGTCTGTGCGAAAACAAATATTTTCTTGACTAAATACTTTCAGTGGGAGGTGCGCTGGTAAATATTTGTTTTCTTCCAACAGACTGACCATATTGTCACTAAGCTACTCAGAGGTAAATAGTTCACCAAAAATGATCATTTTCTAACTCGTATTGTTTCAAGTGCATATTAAAATTAGTTTTAATTACATAGCACTTTTTACATTACACATTGATTCATAGCAGTTATTTACGGACACACACATACACACGCACACGCACACACATAAAAACATAGCATCAATGCTAGTTTCATAAGTCATATCTAAGATATATATGACATATAGGTATAGCACTCATTATATTGTTTTGTTTATATTACAAACTGTAGAAATAAATAAATATCTATATAGTTCTGGTTATATAGACGCTATAGAAACTGACACAAAACTATAAACTCTAGAAGGTGGCAGTAGTTGAAATGACTTTGTACAGTATTACTTGCAGTAATGTTGCTTAGTACTTATTAAGGGTTATTAAGTTTACTTGGTTAATCACTGAGGATTGGTATGGTTATGATCACAGGAAAGGGTATGTGTGGTTATGTCTACAGACTACCAGCAGCATCTGTGTTTATGGCTCTGGCCTGGAATTGCCTCTAGTCTTGTATCCACATGCACCAATGCATTCCCATTTACAACCTCCATCTCTCTCTCTCTCTCTCTCTCTGAAGATGAGGAGCAGTTTTTCCCCTGTGTGCTGATCAAAAGAACTGCTGTTAGGACAAAGTTTTCTTCTTTGGTGTGGGAAGTATGTTAGCTGAATGAAACATTTGGCAATAGGGAAAGCACAGTCAGCATACTAATAATCAGCATGTGTTTGCGATATTTTGTCATCTTAAATA
>JAZGTI010004309.1:0-28485 GCA_036877585.1 Botia kubotai | reverse complement strand
ACCTCCGTTTCTACAGGAGCTGCCGCTGCCTCATATGGACGGACTGCGAATGTGTACGTCTACATCTCCATCTTCCTCAGCTTGCTGCTCTTCCTGCTTACCCTCTTAATCATTGCCCTCCACCGGCTGAAGAACCTCATTTCCTCCAGCTCCTCTTACCCAGAATGCAGCAGTGAGGCTGGGAGCTCCTTCACAAACATGGAGATCTGCAGCATTTCCTCACAGAGATCAACCGTGTCATCACTCTCCTGCTGAAAGACAGACACACATACACATACAGAGAGAGATTAGTATTATAGATGTAATTTGGTGTGTATACCCAAATATTTATCATTACTATGTTGTATTATTATTCATTAGATTTATATTTAAAATGCCATTAAACAGTGTAATAACTGGTTAAAATAAATCCATTTAACAACATAAGACAGCATAAAATCCTATGAATGGTATTGCGGAACCATCATATAGAAATTGTATTACAGTATTGGAACAATGTTGAACACTTGTGCATGTACATAATACAATGTAAATAGTAAATGAAACTTATACTGCTGACATGTCAATAAAGTGTGCGTTATCAAAAACAACTATATTAGACACTATGTATACACATGGATAATATGTGCAATACAAATCTTGCAAAAATCGTGCAATCGTTTGGAAACGTGCTAATAAAATATTGATTAGAAATAAAATGTCTCTCAATGGTTCACGTACTTTTTGGATGCACTGTATGAGAAGCTGTGATGGTGCGTGGAGCCACTAGAGGGCGCCCTGGGATCTGATCACGTACAGGCGAATCCTCGTCCTTTCTCGGTGGTAATCATCATCAGTGTTGTTTTAGTCATATGGGTCCTTCAGGAAACATATGTAATCTGTGCGTTTTATTCATTAATGCAATGCATTGAACCGGCGATTTATTTACAATCATATAAAGCCTTTCAGTGTCCTGTTTCTATACTAAATTACCGTGTGCAGAATTTACAAAAGGACCTCATCTTGTTGTTGGTTCTGAAAATAAACAAAGCGCATGACAACTCACCTTTGAGATCTTGCTTCTAAAAAAGACAAAATGAGTGAGAGCGTTGCGAGAAAGGACGGTCAAACACCCGCGCCCGCGGAGAGCAGCACCACTCCGTCGGATCAGGAGAACTTCCCGTACGACGCGGACGATCCCGGCGATGAGAGCGACGTGCTGGACACGTCGGACCTGAGAGACGGCGCGGCCAGCCCGGAGGAGCTCAACGAAGACGAGACGTCCGGAGAGAGCGAGAATGTGTCCAAGACCTGCATTTATGAGGGCTGCACGGAGACCACCACACAGGTGGCCAAAGCCAGGAAACCTTGGATGTGTAAGAAACATCGCAATAAAATGTACAAAGATAAATACAAGAAGAAGAAAAGCGACCAGGCGATGTCATCTGGGAAATTAGAAGTAAGATGTTTGCGGACACGCTGTTTTTCTCTTTTTGAATAAATAACAGTTTAACAGTAACGATTTGACATGTTTAAATGTACTTTGGAGTCATAACTTTGTCTTCATTTAATCTGTGTTCTGGGCTCTTTATTTATATATATCTCATTTTTATAATTATCGAACCACACAAAGTATCTAAAAATTGAATAACTGTCCGTCTTTTAATGATCTGTAGGAGGGGTCGGAGGAGAGGCCTGTCTCTGTTACCAAGCAACGGCTGGGTACAGTGGGAGACAGACCAGCCAGACCTTCCCTCATTGAGCAGGTGTTGAATCAGAAGAGACTGGTAAGTTTTGTCATACCTTTGTAAACAACTTCCGATGACTGACTTGTTTCACTTGAGCAGTAAAAATTTTACATTAATGTAAACTTACCTACCTTTAATGTGTGATTACAATATTATTATGTCATTGTTTCTGGCTGTAGTCTCTGCTGAGGAGCCCAGAAGTAATCAGCTTTCTACAGCAACAACAGCGTCTACTGACCACACAGAACCGCTCTCAGACACAGCCCAACTACTAAAGAGGCAATCATGTTCCACAAACATTTTAAATGGGGATTATCTGTGTGTGTTCTGCACCATCAGTACAGCAGCGTGAAACCTAGATGTTATATGAAGATCTGACTGATTTTAAATACGGCTCTTATCATGATTCTGTGACATCAAAAACGAAAACCAGCTAAATGTGTCAAAATGCCTTTGAGCAAGCATTCTGTTCTGCTACATGTGGTGCTATTTAAGATTTTATTTGGATAATTAGGTAATGAGGATAAACATACACAATGGCAGCTGTATAAACCATTTTGTAGTGTTTATTGGAGAGATTGTGGATATTTATTTAGGTTTTGTTTGTAATGCTTTGTAACTCATTAATAATTTAAGCATTATTCTTAAAAGGTCAGTAAATCATGTACATTCAAATGTGAATATATGAGTCATGTCATTTTAAAAGATGAATCTGTACTGTTTTTTATTGTTATTAATGAAAGTGTTTTCGTGAGTGTAGCTGAAAAACACAGCATACACACGTTTGTTGAGTCATCTTTATTGTTATTTTAAAGATAAGCTAAAAGTTGCCATGATCAAATAAAGCTTTTGCTAATCCTGTGCACATTGTTAACCCTGCAGATTTGAGCTTTATAAGCCCAAATATGGATTTTTTGCACCTTTTTAGATATTTTTTAGAAAACGTTATTTTTAGTTTATATGTATTCCGCAACAAAAAAAACAAAATGGGCACGAATAGGAGGGAACATTAGTATTACGAAAAAGAAAGCTAACTCAAGTGCAGCTAAACAAAACTTGGAAGGCACATATAAGCCAGACAAACACTGTTGAAATGAGTACCTGCCTACTAACATTTTCTTTGGCTTTCTATTAGTAAGATCCTACCTATTGATCTCGGCGTCTACATACGGTTATGTTGAAATCTTGTTTTTTTTATTAAAACACTTTAACCACACAATTGTGTTTTTACAGCATGTTACTGTACATACCTCTAGGCTGACCCTACCTGTACCGTTAACATCACTGAAATGACTTATATTTATGAGACAGAGTGTTGTGTCTTGGTATCTATAAGTCTGTTGGAGAACTGCTGGAGACCTCCGTTTGTTCTGTTCCTCTGGCTGTGTGGCCATAAACAGATCTCATGCATTAGGACACAGAGGAAATCGGATTGTGTGGGGATCCCATTTGGGTCAGAACCTTGTCTAGCCATTGCAGTGGACCATGCAGGTGGACTTCTATCCAGCAGGGGGTGCTGGTGACATCCTGACGGTGGTACTCTGCTCCCCAGCCCTAAAAGAAAGTATTATTTATTCCCTGAATTGAGGCATTGGCTAGATTGGCAGGTGCAAATAGATTTTGGTTTATATAAAGCAATCAAAATCCTTGCTAATAACAGATGTATTTAATAGAATTAATTGACAATGGAAAATATGCTATTGCATTTAAACTGATAAAGAACAGTGTAATATTGTAGAATAAATGTGAAAGTGTTTATTCTGCCAGTGTGTGGGTGTGCTGTGCCTACATAATAAAAACAAGCAGGGAAAACTGTATGTGTTGTATCAGCCTAAGTAAACGGAGAACTCAGAGTTACGATGATCCGCAGTGTGTTTTGGCAGCACGACAACCATAAAACAGCAAGCCAATGATTAGAATAACTACATATTAAGTTTGCATAGCAACACATAGAAGCTATTCTATTTGAATGTGCTAATCCCCTCAGCTGTGAATGACTGTGATGACCTTTCACATTTGTGACCTGTATTCCTGATATTATCTTGATAACACGTCTTATGAAATATTGTATTCTATAATTATCTTTAGAATAAACTAAATGTTTACATGCTGTAAGGAAATGACAGATGTTGTAAAAGTCATCTCCACAATGCTAGGTTGTTGTGGGTGGCTACCAGGGTTGAATTGCTATATGTTGTCCAAGATGTTGTGAATCATTTTAGCACATGCCGCAAGATGTTCTGTGTGGTTGCTAGGGCACTGCTAGGTGGTTGCTAACTGCACACAGTCTATATAATCTCTTTACCTTGACAAAACTCATCCTGATTGTGCACATTTTGGTGAGTTCATACACCACCTCGAAGCCGTGGTTTACCGACTGTGACAGCAGCTGGGCAAACAGCTGGTTGTTGAAGATCTTGAGGCTGCATCCGCTTGGAATCTTGCACACAGTGGTGGGATGGAAACCGTGCTGGTAGTTACAGTTCCGACTTTGTACGAAAATACTGCTGTCACTCAAACACTCTGCGTAAACCTCCCCTCCGACATAATACAGGTGCACACCTGAAACAAAGGCAGGGAAAAGTGTGAGGGTTAAAATACTCATTTGTAGGCTGATTTCCACAACTAAATGTACATGTTGTGGCTGTTTGACGCTATCAAACAACTGCAAGAAAACAAACAAACTGTGCAAATTAATAATTCTGTTATTATCTAATCATTTGTATACCTCAATACAGTCTGATACAATGAGCATGTTAGACACATTTAGACTATACAGGTCCAAAAAAGGATACAAATCACATATTATAAAAGGTTTGAATTATTAAGAAGTCTACTTCATAAAAAATGTTCACCAGACGTTAACAGACAAAAAATAATCATATACCTCCAATAATTCCAATAATCTGATTTCTGTCCACAAAACTCAGTCAATATGTTTTAGCACATGCCAAGTGGAAACCTTAAAAAAAATCAGTCTCCTGATTTGTCCCGATCTGGATTATGTCGTTGTTCTTGGCAGTGTTCCATACAGGATCCCTCACATCAGTAAATGGACCTCAAACTTGGCCTCTGTCCAGCTCTGCCCTGTGTGTGTCACTGTTGTAACCTATGGCAACACTTAATGTCTTTCCAACCTTGGCACAGAGATGCTGATCTTGCACCCTGAGAAAAGCCAACATTTGGACAGTGTTGACTCACTCTCTTAGTTTCTGAAGTAAAGTGTTGATTGGCCGACACTAACTGGCGGCAAATACTGTCTAGCGAGAGGCGAATCTTGTTTAATTTTCTCTCTGAATTGTATGAACTGAAACCCTTAACAGCAGTTCTATTTTCTAAAAAAGCATTAAACGGTGTTTAACGATTTACCATAAAAACCCATTGAAAACACAAAAGACTAAAATAAACAATAAAAGTAAAAAGTCGCCCTTAAGCAAACCTTTGCCTATGTGTCTGCGGGTGTGTTCGATGGTGGAGTTTCTGTTGACGTTGGACAGCAACCCGAGACAGAATCGGTTCTTGTTGTTGGAGGGGTCTGTGAATCCGTCCACCAAGACGCTTTTTGAGGAGGCGTGAAACGTCTCGCCCACCCTGTTGTTCAGTTCATAATACGCCACTGAGCACCAATGCTCTGGTTCTTCGTAACACACTGGCCTCAGATCTGACAGACCAAACAAAAACAGCTTAGTGCCATTCGTATTATATCCATAATGTATTTTCATAATAATTAGATAATAATTTAAGAAACACTTTCATTTTAAATGCTTGCTTTTCTCTCTGCTACCTATTTGAAGTGTGAGCAAATGTTTGATTTCTAACATTCATTTCAAAGTATAAATATTGTAGCAGTACGGTATATAAAGTATATTTAGTCCAGCACTAGCAGGTGTCTTACCTCTATGTGGGGTAGACAGAATGAGTTTATTGGGGTTGGAGGTCTCCTCTGGTTTCACATCTTCAGTGGGCGTGGTCTCCATCATACTATAAGGTGGAGGAGGGGTGTCTGCTGTGCAATGTGCATATTAATATGCAGATTATGAATCATGGAGGATATTTTAAGTTCTGAAGTATCTTAAGTATTTAAGATAGTTCAAATAAAGCTAAGATAATGATCAACAACAGGATTGCTTAATAAATCATTACTTACATAATAAGAACTATCTGAATAAGCGCATACATCAGCATGTAAACCAATGACAGTGTAAAGATGCACCTGTGATTTGGTAGGGGCTGCCGGGGTCCGTCCCACTGTTGGGGGAGTTGGGGTAGCTGGGTACAGTGGGGGACTGGTTTAAAGAGCCGGAGGGGGATGAAGAAAAGGAACCACAGGGAATAGGAGGGAAGGAATCTGGGTAAGTGGCATTCTGGGGCATCAGAGGTTCGTTGTGTAAAGAAGCGTTCCGGAACTTTGCCAACAAGCTGTGCTGGGGGTTAAACTCACTGTGACGTGGCACAAGGACCGGAGGCAGTACTGTAAAACAGAAAGTATGCAAACTTATGAACAAAGCTATAACAGAGGAACACAACAGAAACAGAATGTGCTCTGGTACTGTATCTATACCTGGCGTCTCCACGCGCCGGTAATGATATGGGTTGATGCAGATCTCCTTCTGTTTGGAGCCGAAAGGAAACTCGCAGCAGTCCAGAGCTTTGAGCTCATGATGGGACTGGAGATCGGGCCAGCGCCACACTCTGCAGTAGATCACGTGCGGCAGACCTTTGCGATGGGACACCTGGAGTCGTCCGTCCAGGGAGCGAGGAATGGTGACACACTTACTGGGCTGGCCGGGGCAGCTCAGAGCCTTTTCCAGCTCCTCCATGGCTCCTTTTTTCTTCTTGAGCTTCTTTACGAGAGAATCAACAGCTTTTTCCGCCCACTTTTCCTCTTCGTCTCCCTGTTTCCATCCCAGTAGTCTTTTCACAGCAGGACTGGTGAAGGAGAACAGGGAGGTGATGGATGTACCAGAGTGCATCATGGGATGGGGCGACTCTTGGGACCGGATTTTTCTCTAGGCTTGGGGCACAAGGGAGAATTGTTTTAAACCACTTCCACCCTGGAAAACAACAGGCCCAGTTTATTTCTTAACAGCCGAAATACAGGCGGAAATACAAGACCCCCCCGACTGTGATGTTTCACTGTGTTTCAGTCAAACAGTCAACAGATAAAAACAAAATGCATTTCAGCCTTTCATTGATGGAGATCTAAATCAGCAACAAATACAATCATAATACTCGATCATTTAAATAATAAGTCATTTTATGATATTGTTAGAATTATTTAACTTTTATTTATTTGCATTGTATCAAAGTAAAGAATTTAATGTAACTGCGGAACTGGAGGGAAAATGAAATGAAATTAAAATAATGTAAAGATCTTATTCTGGAATCCAGCTCCACATCAGAAGCCCCTTTCTGTTTTTACTGTCTTAAGTATTGCTGAGTTATTGCAGCTGCAACAGGTATTACTGTATTCTCACTGGACCTCACTTATTCTTCCTCCCCTCTTCCTGGCAAAGCTTTCTGCAGATGCGGAAAATAATCTGCTAAAGATCAATACTGCTTGTGCATCTGAAACCAGAGACGTCTGCTTCCATCTTTACAACGAGACAAATACTTGCCTCTGTAAATATTACCGCTTATGACAACTGAAGCGTTAACACATCCCGAACTAAATCAAATTACTATATAATTACGAGCACATAAAAGGTCTAAGAGCAGCGAATGAAACGTTGTTTTCGTTTCGAACAGACACGTACAGAGCGGATCAATGGAGGCTCCGCTCGCTTCTCAAAGGCAGTGTGCCCTTACGAAACTGGCGTCTCTGAGTCTGAGTGCCGAGATAGACTTAATCACCTACCTCCCCCGCAAACGCGCACATACACATCCCTTACGCGAACTTTCCATTGTTATTTATTTTGCTGTAGAATTAAATGTTACACATGGCCTTCATTAAAAAAAAACTAAATATTTCAGGTACACGCAACTGTCACAATGTGTCACTCTAGGAAGCAGCATCATCTAGCTGCGAGCGGCAAAATAAACACTGTCCGTGTTCACTCCGCCTCCCGCGATGCGCACTTAAGAGTGGATGCAAGAAGCAACAAGTTTAACAAGAATTCAGTATGCCGAGACAACACAAGTGGAATGAAACGCATACCAACACTTGACACATGCGCCATCATTTATCAAACGTGAATTCTTTAGTTATTTGCATTGAAATATATTCTAATTTTACTATGTTGAGGTATAATTTGTATTATCGCTTACCTTTGTTTGTGGACTCAAATACCCGTGTAGTAGTTGGAAAAATTCCGCGAAATAGCAGAACGCTCGCTCTCGCGCGCTCCAGACGCTCGTTCTGATTGGAGGTGTACAGCGCGTGTGTTTGGATGAAGCGGCAGAGAGTGGCGGCGTCAGCCAGACTGGAGCCGAAGCGCCTGCGTGCGGAATTCATCCGCAGCCCTGGAACTCTCCCAGGACTGTCAGACACACAGGGACCATCATCGTCCCGTTCAAAAGGCCAGACTGAGACTCACTCACAAGCCTTCTGCTGAGAGAAAACAGGTCGTTGCGGGCACCGATGTTTCACTTTTAATTGCTTTAGGATCGGATGACAAGCGCGTGCAGATGATTATCCTGTCACATTTGTTTACCTTTCCGGTTAAAGTGAAAGTGAATGTGTCTGGGCACTAATTACAGTTTGGGTCAAAGTCATTTATCATCACAAATCCGATTAAACGCTGTCGTTTCAACTCTGGCACGGAATATTGTAGCCTATCTGCGAATTTATTGCTCACTAGGTGTAATAATAAAGCTCGTTTTTTTAAGTTTGCATACTCCTGTATCTCTAAACATAATGTATTTGTTATATTTTCTTAATCCATTAACAACAGCATACATAGTTAAAGGAGAGTGGGTGTAAGACGGGCATAGTAAAAATCAAGGCAGATAAGGTGCAAGATTGGCCGAGCGCCAAAGAATTTTATCGATGGGTCTATTTCTCCCACGCTCCTCTTTGCGGATGGATACATTTCGATCGTGTGCGTACCCTGACTTGTCCAGTTAATGACGCAAGCCAGGATGGCGACAGAGAGTCTAGGAGTTTGACATTTTCACAGTTTACAACAACTGCAGGGGAACGTAACAATACTCCCAATAATGACAGCCCGCATATTCAGTGCGCGCTTTGATCAGAACAGTTTGGCCGGGGAATTCGTTTCCAATAAAAACTCAAAATCAAGGTGTATGTACAGGATCATATAAATAACTGACGAGTTTTTGTAGTTATGTCATAACAAATACAATATATAGGTAGATTCTTAAATGACTGCTGTTAAAGTACTCTATTATCATGTGAAATATGAAAATAAACATTTTTAAGGTGTGAAAACAAGATTAAAAAACAGGATAAAATGTTTTCCTGGTAGAGAGATGGAGGTCAGACAGAATACTATTTTCCCCGGTGCAGAGTAACCCATTGAATAAACCACATCAAAAAGGCAGAAATACACGCCAGACCACAGACCATATACTTTTAGTTATTCAACTATGTTTTTAAGCCATACGTGGGTGTGCATATTTTCAAATGATTTGGGTGGCAGAGTTTAGGCGTTCAAGCTAAGCACACACAAATTCATTTCTTCTGAAATTACAAACCATTAAGGTCAAAGCAATGCTTCTATGATGCCGCACATAAATTAAAATTAATTTGCAAATTTCCGGCCTTTATTGCAATTTGCTCTTGTTTTAAAAGACCATTGATTTACCTTGATTAAGTGTACACTTGACTAGTGTAAAAACCCGCATCATTTATCAAGGGCTCCATCTGTTTTCAGGCTACATTTTAAAGATTTTTAAATTGTTTTAATTGCAAAAATGCCATTTCACATTTAACAGTTTATATATTTTTAATTTGCCCTTTTAACCCAAAACTTTACTGACTAGGTCAAAAAACAAAACATAAAAGCACATTATTATGACATAAAAAAATACACAAACGACCAGCTTATGTGGTCACAGCACGGTCAGTAATATAATAATGTTCAATGATTGCGTTTCATTTGTGGCAATGGACTGTGTGTTTAACCTCTGGCATCACAAGCCTCTTTCAGCTCATGGACAGTGAACAGCCCACCAGCAGTAACAGGGCTACTGGGTTTTTCTGTCGGCCTCCAGTCTCCAGGCACCGGTGAGATAACGCAGTCTAATAAAGACTAGATCCTTTCCCATCTGCAGCCAGCTCCAGAACGGCACCAACTTTGACCCTAAAGTGTGCAATAAAACCAGCGTCCATTACCTCATAGTGGGAAAAGGCTTCACTTTTATGTCATTTATTGCTATAAAAATTAAAAACAGTCTCGTCTTTTTATTGCCAGTGCAATTATATTTTAAAGCTGACAGCACAAACCTTCGATCTCTGTCCAGTTAACGGCCACTTCTGCTATAGGGATTTTAAAACACTGAGCAATATACAAGAGTTCCACATCAAATGCCCTGCAAAGACACAAAACAGATGCATTGTGTGTCATTCACGTCAAATATATGAACACAGATTTCGGAATGTACCAACCTGGCACCAAGTGCTTTAATCTAAAGCTTTAATGATCGTTCAGTAATACATTTCCTTACCAGCGTTCCACATGCAGACTGGAGAAGGTTTTCAATGCTGCTTCACGAGTGAAGAGCTTGAACCCGCACTGTGTGTCTTTAATTCCCTTCACACAAAACAACCAAACCAGGAAGTGGAATCCATACATCAGGAATGTTCGGAATACGGATCGCTGTAACAGGAAAAAACAGAAGTATAAAATGCTATAGAAGTATTTAGTTTTCTCTGAATAGTTGAAAAACATTGTTTACCTGAGCCACTGATTCTTTTTCTAGGTGAGCTCTGGATCCACACGAGATCGCCATGTTCTCCTGCATGGAAACATGAGCAAAGCATTTTCGGATACAGTGAGATCTCTTGGCCTGTGGAAAGGTCTGTCGGCTTTGGAATGCTGTAATCTGATCACCGTATCTACTGGCTAAACTTCAGTCAGCAATGTATTCTGATATTTAGTCCAGCATACCAAACGCTGATTTGCAATATGCTGCTGGTCTATTTTGATCTACAAACGCTGTTGTCTCACCGGCTTGGGGCTGATGCTTTGAAGACCAGCTTCCAGTTTTTCAAGGTCAGCAAACTTAGTGGCTCCATCCGCGTCAGCCATAAGAATCAGACGTCCACGACAACTTAGAGTTCCCTGAAAAGAGAAAACCATACTGCAAAATAAACATGAAGACACATGCAAAAATACATATTAAAGGTTAATTTGTTTTAGTCATTATTATTTGATTATATTCTTAACTGCGCTAAGACAGGACTGACTTTTAGTTGTGTTCAAGTTTGTATAAGATTTAAATTAAGGGGTGTTAAGGATGTGTTTTGTTTTGTTTTTCACCATTCTCACTGCTCCACCTTTACCACGATTCTTCACCAGTGTCAACACTCTCACGTTCTGTGCTCCATACTTTCTTGTGTATCGCATGGCAACCTAAGGATGCAAAAAAAAGGTTTTTATATTTAGACAACAAACAAGTATTTGTTTCATAAGGTTAACGGTTAAAAGGTATTTGACCTCTGTAGTTTTGTCTTTGCTGCCATCATCCACTACAATGACCTCATAAGTGAATGATGGATTCTTCTTCTGAAAAGTCAATAGAAGAACTGATTAGCTTTGATGCAGCGTCGCCACCTAGTGGTGAGAAAAGTACACTGCCGTGATAAACATCCAGTCATTTCCGCATACAATGACCAAAAAATTAATAAAAGTAAATGTTACACCTGTCTGTTCTCCAGGTATTCCATAGCTTCATCCATCATGACTGGCACTGTGATAAAACAGATACACATTACCAGTTTAACTCCTAATATTGTCTAAAGCTGATTGGATTCCAAATCTAGTTTTTTCTTCTGTTGAATACATAAGAAGATATTTTGAGAGATGCCTTAGTGTTTTTTTATCCATACAATAAAAGTCAATGGGTGCCACAGTTATTTGGTCACCAACGTCTCTCAAAATATCTTCTGTTGTGTTCCTTAGAAGCAAAAAAGTCATACAGGTTTGGTATGACATGAGGGTGAGAAAATGATGAAAGAATTTTAATTTTGGGTGAACTATCTGTCAATAGTTGCTCATTGCAGAACATATTGTGTATTGCCAGTAACTGCAAAATCATAAAAGCTTAAGACACACTTTTTCAAGTAAATTCACAATATACAATTCTATCAAAATACTTGTGGCACAATCATGTTTATTGCACACATTCACACAGGCATTAAAAGTTGTGTACAATGTAGAGACAAAATCCTATTATTTATTCCTCTGGCAAACATGCAGTGATATAATGCCAAAACAACTCACATCTCTGTTCTTCATTGTATGAGGGGACCACCACAGACAGCTCCAGTGAGTGAGGGTCTAACAGACTGGGGAATGACTCCTTCTTGCCCTCCGTAGTACAGAAGTACTTCTCCCTCTCCTGGCGAGTCTGATCTGCCATTTTAGCACTGACATGGGCAATGACAACAACCTACACACAAGAGCAAACAAGTTAAGGAAGTCACTGACCTGTTCAGCTGAATGAATCAGTGCATCTCGCCGACAGCAGCATACAAATCAACAACTAAGTATTTTAAAACAGACATTTCATTAAAAACATATGTTTATATATATATATATATATATATATATATAATATTTTCACATGTCTGTTGATCAGATTTTTGTATAGATGTCAGAGATATAACACACAAAAGCCACATACATTTACACAATAAACTAGCAGTACAAAAAAATATTACCACAAATAATGCGATCAGCGCCAGGATCAGCACACACTGTAATAATTCACATAGACAGCAAGACATTCTTCATAGCCCATTCAACACAACACTGCAGGGAAGCTGTCAGCAGTGTATGGCTAAACTGAGCTGCTGTCTCGTACAAAGAAAGCCTCGAAATTAGCCTTCCTTCGATTTCATGAAACGCAACTGGTATGAATGGGTTTCGTACTAAATTACTGAGAGGGGTAAACATTCATTGTTAAACTTCCAGTCACAGAGAAACACCTATGCGGAAGTCGCAGTCACGAACACATCATCTTACCGGGCAAAGAGAGCGCTGAGCCCCAGTGTGGGTCATCGGAAACAATACTAGCGCCACCACTGGAGCGGAGGACATCTTACGTCACTGGCATTTTCACGTGGTACCTCAAAACATCATGGCGGCTGGTTTCAAGTAAGTTCAGTAGTAGATAGCATAAATCACATGTATAAACGAAAAACCTTGGAACAAACAAGAATTTGTTTTATTAGTATAGGAATGGTGGTAAGGCAGTATGATTGAATGTATTTACATAAGCACGTGATCTGTTTTCTTTCCAGAACCGCAGAGCCGCTTGAATATCACAGGAGCTTTTTGGTGAGTTGATCATTATTTTGTTTAATGTTAACTGTATTATAGAACCGGTGTTACGACATTTACAGTTACAAGTGAATTAGCTGAACACGAATTCACATATAAATCGCTCATCTCATGTTTAACAGAAAGAAAACTGTCGTCCAGACGGAAGGGAATTGGGAGAGTTCAGACCCACAACGTTAAATATCGGTAAGTATAAGATGCACATTATAAAGTTATTCATAAACAATCAGACAGATTACATCTGAAAATAGAGCTGTTATGAGATGTAATTGGTTCAATGTTCCTCTAGGCTCAATAAATACAGCGGATGGATCAGCAATGGCGAAGATCGGTAACACCACAGTAATCTGTGGAATAAAAGCTGTAAGCATGAACGTAATTCAATTCACGTACAAGACTCCTTCATAAAATATTGTCGTTTAAACGAACATCTTTTTTTGTTTCAGGAATTAGCAATGCCCTCCTCTGATGCTGCAAATAAAGGATATATAGGTACATTTATATCGTTTATATTTTTCTATGTTCATAAGACGTAAGGTTAAGAATTATAAGCGTTATTTTTAAGAAAAGGTTTTTGTGCAGTTTACTACAATAGTCCTGTGATCATTTTTTTAAATGACAAAGGGCATCTGACATTATGAGGTCATAAAAACCTACCATCAAACAAATAATAACTACATTAGATGTATGTTTCATACGAGCTGTCCAGGTAAGTGCTTTGGTGTATTTGACATTCATGGGTTTTTCTGTCTTGTACTTCAGTCCCAAATGTAGATCTGCCTCCTCTGTGCTCGTCTAGATTTAGACCCGGTCCACCAGGAGAACCGGCTCAGGCAGCCAGCCAGTTTATCGCTGATGTCATTGAGAGGTACAGCTGAAGATACTATTCTCTGTGGATAAGTGTAATGCTACACTCATGAGTGATATTCAACAATATCACTTAATGTTGGTTAAATCATAAACATTCTGTGTTGAAACTGTTACTTTCGGAAATATTTAAATACTTCATTTAATATTTACTTTTCCACTCCACAGTTCAGATTTAATAAATATGGAGGAGTTGTGCATCGAAAAATCAAAGGTAGACTGTTGCAAAAAAACAGGCTCTAAATTAAAGTGATATTATAAAATTAAAATGTTGTTTTGGAAATAGCACAAATTACAAATGTTTTACAATATTTAATTATGAGTGTGCTCTGTTTTTTGATTAGCTTTGTTGGGTGCTGTACTGTGATATTATGTGTTTGGATTATGATGGAAACTTACTTGACACCTGCATCATAGCTCTGCTGGCAGCTTTAAAGAACGGTGAGCGTTTCTTCTGAAAACATCATCTCATCTTTCCATAGCTCTGCTGTTCTCATCAATAACAAACATCTCCTATTTCTCAGCACAACTCCCTGAAGTCACGATTAACAAGGAGACCGATTTGGCAGAAGTTGATATCCAGAAAAAGAAGCATTTGAAGATTAACCGGCACCCAGTTGGCTCATCGTTCGCTGTATTTGATGAGTAAGTATCTTTGCTTTTTCATAACTAAATGAATGTAAAGGAAGCATTATTGAAGTCTGTTGTAAGTGTCTAGAAAAGCTAAAGTGTCTATCAAATAAGACTTCATCAAATCAGTGTGTTAAACTGATTAACATCTTAACATCTCAACCAAATGTAAAACATCGCCATTTTAAAAAGTCACACTGGTCTCAGAACAGACAGTTTCCCCAACTACATGATTGTCAGTCATGTTGTTGAGCACTTTTTTTTGTTTTTGAGCAGTACCATCATCATAGTCGACCCCACAACAGAAGAGGAAAGGTTGTCTACAGCGTTAATGACTGTAGTAACAGATGAACAGGATCGACTGTGTGCTGTCCACAAACCAGGTGAGATGTGACTGACCCTTTGCTTAGCTCCGCCCTAAAACATTACCGACCAATCTTACCTTAGCACCCGTTGTCATCGCCGATGTTTATCAGACAAGCTTTTTTGCTGTGTTACATGCTAACATAATTTTGGGTAATTTGAAGTGAATTTTTACCTAGACAGGACATGAAATATTTTTTTTCTTATATATTAAGAATAACTTAATGTATTAGGTTGGGGTAAAAGTAAAAAAAAAGCTGGGAAGAGCTTTGTCTGAATAATCATTTGGTTTTGGATTTTAGGTGGCACTTCGTTATCCGCAGAGAAACTCCAGCACTGTATAAAGCGCGCCATAACAAGGAACAAAGAAATCAAGAAGCTGCTGGACAAAGTGACTGAGAGCATGAAAACATCGAAATAAACACACACACAGTCATGACATTTTTATCTAAAAGTTGTATTTTTCACTGTCAATATATACTTTCTTTTTATCACAATAAAACTGCTGACAAAGACCATTTACAAAAATTCTGCCTCAGTGTTCAGAAATGTCTCACTCACATGGTTTTGATTTGTTTTCATAAGAATATACATCAACTTCCCCCAGTATAACAAAATGCCTGTTAAAATGTGCGGTGTAAAAACCGCACAGGTAATTGCATGCTGGGAAAGGCTGCCTATCACTCTGACATCCAGCAGTAGAGAGAATGTTTTCTCGTCATGGTAACGTTGAGCAACAGGTGATTGAGGCACATCTGTACGGCCCTTACTAGTGTGCGTAGGGTCCACTTTCTTGAGCCAGACAGGCTCTTGTAGAAAGAGCCATTTGGAAGAAGACAGCATGCCTTGGAGAACCCTACAAGAATTGTCTCATTTCATATCTTGTATTTCATTAAAAAATACTGTAATACTCTAAGGTCCCCTGCTCTAAAAATTCTCGCTGTAATCTATTCATCTGGACTGAGGTCAGGTGGGCAATTCCTGTACCCCTATAAATGTAAAAAATAATCTTTAGTCCGGTCAAACCACAGTCAGTAAAAATCTGCAGATCAAACACAGTGCTATTGTTGTCTTCCTCATGATGCTGTGTGGGCGGGGCCAAAGGTCATGATTTGGGGAGAGGCTGTGGCGTGCTGCGTTTTCTCTTACTTCTTGGCTGGTTGGCGGAATGTTGCCGTGGCAGCGCCCCCTGCGCCGCTGCCCCCACTGCCATACCCATTTGCTGCTGTTGCATTTGGTGCTGCAAGAATTGCAACTGTGCAAAAGGGAAAAATGAAGAGTAATGAATTCACAGTTCTGTAAATGTGTCTCATGGCAGCCGTGTCTCAAATGTATCTCTTCCACTCTTTTGCAAAACAATGCCTTCTAGGTAATGCATTTCAAACGCTACCACCTCATCTATGCTACAATACAAAAACACCCCAAATTGTAATAAACAAAAATTCAATGAATGTGTGCAAATCAAACTGATTTTAAACTGCACTCTACTTAATACCTTTGTCAATTACAATATTTTGCTTTAGTACAAACACATTACACATTGTATCTTACCTTGACCAATATTAGTACCGATGAAGTATTTACATTACCAGTCACATGTCTGGACACACTTGACCGAATTTGTTTGTCATGATGATCTTTAGACCTTTTCATTGCTAATTCTGGGTTAAAAAGCTCCACAGATCATCAACAACCTGGTTGAGTGATCACCCAGTGTAATCTAAACAGGGTGTCTACTTTGTAGAATCTAAAACATTGGGTACGTTTTGATCAAAATTTCATAGTTTTGATGGATCTAAATTTCTATTCTAATGTGTAAAAAACAGAACGAGTTGGTGTAGGTCCAAACACTTGACTGGCAGTGCACACTGTACACAATTAACAGTATTATATCATTGTTTACATACATTGGCTCAGACAGTAGAGAAGTTCCAACTGAAGCAAAGCTGCTAAGACAGTAAACGCTCAATGCATAATATAGGTGGATGCGGTATAGGACAGACATCAGTTGTGTTTGCACAAGTTGCATGAGGAATGAATGGAGTGCTTTGGAATCAGCAAAAATAACAGATTCAACAAGGGATGAGAAGAGATGAATCAGACAGTACTGATGGGAAAGGAAGGAAGTAAAACCAGAAGCAAGAAATGAAATCACACACACACACACACACACACACTGCCCATGAAATCACAAACACACCTGCCATGCTCTTGTTTGGTGTCAATAAGACAGCAACTTAACCTCGACTTAAACTAATGCAAGATTTCGGCTGTTACTGGTGTCAGACGCAGGAGAAGAAAGTCTGATAATGACTGATGA
Organism: Botia kubotai; assembly: GCA_036877585.1. Lineage (NCBI taxonomy): Eukaryota > Metazoa > Chordata > Actinopteri > Cypriniformes > Botiidae > Botia > Botia kubotai. The sequence goes on along the minus strand of JAZGTI010004309.1, from coordinate 11,110 downwards.
AACAAAATGGCGTCACGCTTAGATACGAAACACAGAAGCCAATGTGGAAAATGAAAACCAATGAACCTACTTAAGATGTAAACCATTCCTGAGGCTTTCAGTTTCTTGGTTACAAAAACATGCTTCTCAAGCGCTTGCTGAGAGATACGCTGATGCCACAAGCTTGACATTAAATGCAAAAACTTTAGTAAAGAACGCGAGAAGAGCAACTCAAGAAGATAAGAATTTATGAAGCGTACGTATTGGCAAGGAGAGAAACTATGATGAATGACAGTGTTTATCTGTGTAGCATGAAACGTTTTATCTAAACAGTGAATGCATAGACATCATATAACAGACTGATCTCCATTGTCTCGGATTCTGTGAGCTGAAATTCCTGTGCTGAAAAACTAAAACCTGCGGATAGACATTCTATACCAGAATAAAAGTCAAGACATGAACAACTTTTGAGGGAACTAATGATTATTTTAGAAGGGGACGTAGAGGCAAAAAAAGCTCATAATATACATCACTATGCAGCATTATTTTTTCTTCCAAATCCACTTTCTTTACAACATAAACGGACATTAATTTACTATAAACGTTTGGCGAGCTGAAAGAGAAGTGTGCAGTATTCCAAACAGTGGCCTAAATAGCTTTTCCGCTATTGGTTAACATCAGCCAATAGCTTGACAGGCCTTGATGATGTCATGATGCCAGCTGAAATGAAAAGTTCCTTCAGAGTTGGTACAGTTTGTTGAAATATTTTATCTATGTAATGTTGCTTCTTTGGAATAACATTCACTGATAAACACAATAAGACCAGTGAAGGTACATTTTGATTTCATTGCTGACTTCAAAAGCATCTCAGAAAGGAATCAGCTTCTCACTCAGTCAGAGGTCAGTCTGATATACGTGTGTCTATGGGTGGATGAGGTCAAAGTTGCTGCATTACTTGGATCTGTGGCTGGTGCTGTTGCTGGAGCCTCGGGGACGGTAGGCTGGGCCCGGACCCATCCAGACCACAACCCAGCTGGGACAGCACTACCACGGACAGAGGGGTGGGGTGGAGGAGGAAGGGGAGAGAGAAGGAATAGGGTGGGAGAGGGAGGTAACAGGAAATAAAAGGTACAAAGTAGCAGAAAGAGGGAAATTGGCATCCACCATCATGTTAATCAAATGACAAACCCAGATCATCAAAAACAAACAGGTCTGATTAACTTCGACTGATCTATGTTGAGATTAGTATGACGCGCTGCAAAATCTAAGACAGAGTAACTCCATTAGTATACCTATTGTTTGTGTTAGTGTCTGTTAGAGAGACTCTACAGTTACAGTAAGAAAAGGGGCAGAGAAATGAAACCGGTTTCATTCAGAGTCCCTCTGAATCCAGTTCACTTTCAGTTGTGTGTGTGAATACCTGCTGCCTGAGGAGACATGAAGCCTCCCACTCCAGTGAGGTTGATGACGGTGGTCTGTTGTGCGGAAAGCCCCTGTTCTGCTGTCAGTCCCGTGTCAGTCTGAACAACAGAGAACATTCAAATGACTGATGGAGTTCAGCTGTACTTCTTCAGTTCAAATCCACTGCTTCAGTTTTAGTAAACAATTGTTCCATTGGTTCAGTGTTCCATTGTTCCAATGTTCCAACTGGGGCAACAATACTCTTTCAAAATGTATAGACTAGACATCAATCGTTTGGGGCTGCAAATTGTGATTGTGACTCACCGACTCCCCCTGCTGCTGGGGGCTGGAAGTGGCGGACTGGCTGTTCTGCTGCTGGGGGGAAAACTGAGACAACTGCTGCTGCTGTAAAGAGTTAAAAATCAGCGGTCCTGTTGGGATCTACAAGAAAATAAACAATAAATATTACAAATGTGAGGAAAAAGTGACAAACAGCATCAATATAAGCAGCTCAACAGCTTGTGAAGAGCCTCCTCACCTGCAGGAGATTGAGCGGTCGCAGTCCTTGGCTGTTGTTCAGACCGAAGTGTCCACCTGCTAACAACATACTTAATGTTGTTAATATATAGCTATGGTATATATTTAATAGGTAATATTCGAGGGATTTAGAGGGCTTTTGAACAGCTGAGCATGCAGAGAAGAATTCACAGTGTTTTACCCGTGGAAGCTGTGGGCTGCATGGCAGGAAGCGCTCCAGACATGAGACCGCTGGAGGGCAGAAGTCCGCTCAAGGGGATCCCAGACGCCAGAGCACCAGGACTGCAGCCCAGCATCGGGTTAGAGCCACTCATCAGAGTCTGTGGACTGTTGTGTGGAAGAAGCCAAAGGTTAAACAGAGCTTAACACAGAAAATATAAAAATGTTTTCCTTTATAAACAGCAGGAAACTGGCTTCTTATTGTAAAACCATTCTTGTGCATCCAACAAAACAAAGACATTTTTTCCATCACTATTTTAAAATTAAACGTTAATATTCTTTTTCTCTAAAGTAACTTATGTAATCAAGACCGGTAAAGAAAATACTACTAACAAATACTGAAACCCACTGCTTACCATCTAATAAACAAATTAAACCAAAATGGTTAGCTCAGTTATTTCTTTTTTACTTATAAAAATGTTATAGGGCACAGTGCATAAATCAAAGGCTTCATGTTTTTATTAAGAACAAAAGATTTAATATAAGGATTGTGGAATATATGATGAAAGAACATGAACCTTCAGGTGATATATAATATCAATTTGTTCACATAAACATTAAAACACAACACATTATTACAAACAGGAAGATCTTACCTGACAGAGCCCACCACACTGATGAAGTTTAGGCCAGCTGGGTTGGTCATGACCTGTGGGGAGGTGGTGCTTGATGTGGGTAAAGGGATCGTCATAACGGGCAGAGCCATCTGCTGCTGTGCGAATGGTGTCAGCAATGGTGTGGGCTGCTGCGGGGGGGTGGGGTCCTGAGGGGTGGGTGTGGCCGAGGGCGTGATACTCTGAATGTCGGCGGGGTGTGGCGTAGAACAGGGCGTGTTGGTGGGTGTGGGCGTGGAGGGCTTGGGCGTTCCTGATCCTGTGGATGGGAGTCGGCTTTAACTTAACTATTTGGTCGGCAGGCATTACATGTTAGTCACTGATGGCATTTTTAGTTAAGGAGACACTTACTCTGCATGGGTGAGAGAGCAGCGGGGGACAGCAGGCTATGCTCCATGGAGTGCTTTCGAGAGAGTGACTGGTTCTTTGTGGGTGGAGGGGTCGGGCACTTGAGATGGCCGCTGGAGGCCTGTGTACTGTACGGGTTACCTACGCAGTTAAAATGTAATGTATTAAATAAGCATTAACAGCATTAAGCTAATTTTAAAAAACACATGGTTATTGACTTGTTTTGTCCCACCTGAGGAACTGCAGGCTGAGCCAGCTGGCAGTTTGATAGGAGGCGGTCTGTGTTTGACTCCCTTGCCTAAAACCGAAGACTGCACCAGTGCTGAAAAACCATCAGCCTGCACAACAACAAACACCCTTTTACACCCTACAGCAGCTCACATGTGGATTAAAAGTCCACCGGTCATACAGTGTGGCATGCTGTGTGGCAAGCCAATTCTGTTTGGCTTCTGTTAATGAATTCTATATCATTAACTGTTAATCCAAATCATGCATGGTTGCCATTATTGCCATGTGCATACTTCTAAACTCAGGCAACAATTGAATATTATGTTCATCTTCAAAATTCATCTTCACCTTTACAACCATAAAAATAGCTTAATATGTCAGGTCAATGATCCCGCACCAGCTGCAGTAAGATTCTTACCTCAGTCTCTCTGGTAGGGGAGATCTGACCCTGGGACCCCACGCTGCCTGAGTTGTGCAACATTTTAACCGGACACTTCACATCTCGCTCGTACACCTCTTTATATTGCGCCAGAAACCTGCAGCACAGGAACATTCACATCACTCTGCATCCACAGGACTTCACATAACCTCGCTGTGTGAATCCAACAACAGCACGTGATGAAACAGCTGCTGTACTTACCGGTCAGCATCTGCCTTAGAACCAATGAGGAATCTAAACAGCATGGGGATAAAACATACAAGATCAGGTAAAGGCAACAACAAACAACCAACCCTCTATAGGGTCCCCCGGCTCTACAGGGTCCCCCGGCTCTACAGGGTCCCCCGGCTCTACAGGGTCCCCCGGCTCTACAGGGTCCCCCGGCTCTACAGGGTCCCTCCGTCTCTACAGGGTCCCTCCGTCTCTATAGGGTCATCCCGTCTCTATAGGGTCATCCCGTCTCTATAGGGTCCCCCGTCTCTATAGGGTCCCCCGTCTCTATAGGGTCCCCCGTCTCTATAGGATCCCCCGTCTCTATAGGGTCCCCCGTCTCTATAGGGTCCCCCGGCTCTAAGCTTATAACAGTAATTTTTGTAAATGCATAAAAATGCAAATACAATACTAAAGCACCATTGTTTGTGTCTTACGTTTGTGTCTTGTGTCTTAAATCCTCTGATTTAGAGTCTTTGGCACTGTAGATCTTCCCGTACACCAGCGGGTCACCCACAGACTGGAAGATCGTGACTTTTGTTCTCTGAGGCTGCACCCCCACCTCACACTCGAAAATGTAGTCGTCCCTCACGTCCTGTTCCGAGTAAAACAGCACGTCACACATACAGTCCTTAACATACAGTTCAGCTAATAAACCATCTGTGCAACTTAACTAAACATAAAACAAATGTTTTAAAAAAAATGTTTTTATTTACATTACCTGTGAAGGCCAAACAGTGGGCTGAGAATTGTCTAGTTTGACTGATTTCTCCATCACTGCGTATTTCTCCACCTGATATATGAACACATAAACGTATATTTCACAACTACGTACATAATGTTTACCCAAAATATACAAAACTTCAGTGATACATTGCAGATGTACATTATAGCAACTCACATCAATTTCTGACGGGATGGTCAGCTGACAGCTGCTCTGTTTCCACATGTCCACACACTGCAGGAGGACAAACGAGAGTGTTTTAAAACATACAGTAAAGATCCAGCCGCTACCTGAGATTGCATGTACAGTTCTGGACTCACATTTCCAGCTTTGGAGATCTTGAGGTCTATTGACGGGGCGGGTTTCCTCTCCTTCCTCCTCTGTAGGTAGTCTAGCAGTCGGAGCTGTGGCAGTGTGGGGCGGTGGTTCATCATCTCCTGCTGTCTGTTCAGAGCTGCTCGTGAATATCTCCTGAAACATCTGCAGAGTGAAGAAACGTCACACGCACCTCAGCGGGGAACTGGATCGGATCTTTTTCACCCAAATAGTTCACCCAAAAAGGACTGTACTGTTTTTTTTATCAGTACATGTGTTCCCTGGGACTCGAACCCACAACCTTTGTGCTGCTAACGCAATGCTTAAGCTACAGGAGTACCCTACAGGAACTATCCATTGAAGTATATACACAATATCAGGCACATTTAAATGTGAATGACGCGGAGCATTTTAAAGAGCTTCACCGTTTCATGGATCGCGTGTTCATCTTCTGTTTGTTGTAGAGCAGACGGTTGGTGGTGCAGGCGACGGAGATCGAGGGATCCAGACACAGAGGTTCTGCTGTAGCCAGAATCAACTGACTCTCCAGCTGAAGTCTGTCGTCCTATCGACACATTTAAAACCACATGATCGGGTAAACTGAGAACGTACACATTCTGCATACGGTAAAATGTTACGGGTCTCGTACCTGTGTCCACTTGTGATCGCTCGTCATAGCGTGGACATCACAGATCAAGGTCTGGGGTGGAGAAGAAAGGCCACATCAAAGCATGTTTTAGAGTAGATAATCTACAAGAATACTGGAAAATACTGAAAGAAATATTGAGAAAATAGTTACCCACCTGCATAGTGGGTCTGAGCAGTACGTGTCGACTCTGGTAGGTGGGCATCTTTGCATTGCCGGACTGTCTGTAGTCCCTGACCTCAGCTATGACACAGCCACAGTGGAATATGTTCACCTGACAGATCAGAGACAAAATGAATAAAAGAATCTCACAAATTCAAGTCTGATTAAGTAACACACTGGATTAATACAGTGAAAGTAATTTTCCAGAACAATAAAAATAAAATCAAATGTAGGTCAATTTAATTCACAGTGGGATTTTGAACAGTCAATGACTTTTAAACTACAAACTTATTGAAAACTTTAGTGTGTGATGTAATCAAAAGACATACAAATGTATAAAAAATGATAAAGTATTAGAGTCCATATATTTCACCTGTGATTTTTCTAGAAGGTCTACGAGGATGGGCGGCAGCTCCTCAGCATCCAGGTACTCCAGCAGCTCTCCTTCCTCATAGCGAAGCCGGATCGTTTCTGAGTCTGACAGATGATGGTAAATACAAAGTGTGCTTAAGTATGACAAGTAATAATGAGCAACATGAAAAGCCATTCTGCTTCAGACATAAAAAAACACAGCTGGAAGTACCCGATCCATTCTTTCCTCTGAGCATGAGCGAGTATCCTTCATTTCCAGGGTACAGATTGACCACTAGACACGAGACTGACTCCTGTGACACCAGTTTCTCTAGTAGATTTACATTTCTTCTCAGTTTCTACAGAAAGAGGGCAGCAGTAAGCATATGTCATTATAACAAAAAATCGTTAGAAAGTAAAAAGAGGTCAATAAAATCAAAACTAACTTTATTTACTTTCTTATACGTATTCGTAGTCTTATTTTACATGTTATTCAAGAAAATATATTGAGGATTATTACCTTGAACTCAGGTTCCTTTTCACACTCTTCAATGTACAATTCATAAAGTTTCTGATATAACGATTTCCTTCCGCTTGAGGATACTCGTCTCCTCGCCGGTCGCTGACGAGCACTTTCAACTATGTACTGAGCAATAACAATACAGTAGAGTAATATAAAACAGTGTTTATGACCATAACAGATTCTACTACTGTAGTATGTTCACAAGTATAATACAACTCCTCTGCACACTTCTCTTTCATTGCATTTACAAAAACAGCAAACAACACAATAAAATAACATTGAATATTATGAACCAAATACAGTATGAAACAATACAGAAGCCTAACAGAATAAAAATAAGCTTCATAATTTACATTTACATTAGAATTAAAAAACAAGCACAAATAAATACCTCAGCACGATCCAATGCATATTCTAGAACTTGTTGCTGTGGAAAGTTTTTGAAAAAGTTCATTCATAGAATGATAATAACATAATAACATAAATGTCAAAACAAGACACTATTAAAAGTACATTTGAACTATCTGTTATTATAAAATCAACCAAATTTAAATATTTTCAAAGCTTAAATTCTTACCATTGTGGTCGCTATGTGACAGGAGGCGATGTTGTATTACACCAGCACTGTCACCTCCACACACACACCATTCAAACCCTGCGACGAGGCAGAGACAGTTCAGAAACACACTCCCTACCTACATTTAGATGTCATATGACAGCGTCCATACACAAACCAAACTAATACATCCCATAGTAAGCACACGATCGCGAATAAAAGAAAAATAAAAGAAAATAAAAGTTTGAAGCATGAACACAGTTCACTTAGACAGTTATGCATCTGTGTGCATATGCATTCCTAATACCTGCTAAACAAAGGTGGTTAACTTCCACATGACGATTGCAAGGTATGTGTTAAATTATGCAATAGCAATAAATGAAATGCATTACTGAAATGCAGAGGAATATGACAACAGCAGAAAGAGACAAACTTCAGCACTGGAGCTCCAGCAAACGACAGACTGGCTAACCACAGCTAACAGCTCACTTAAAATACACACATTCCCACAACACAGCCGACTGACAGACTGGGCCATAACGTGACAATGGCGACAAACATCAAAACCGACTTGCCAGTCAAGTTGCATCGCCACAGGCAGGAAACCCAAAGCAAGAATCGGAATAAATGTTCCAGTGCCTTCAATGAAAAAAACTCACAGCAGCCATTTTGTTCCAGTGTAACAACAAAATCCAAACTTCCGGTGTGCGCGCGTGCTGGAGGCGGAACCAATGATGCGCCGCGCCAATCTGAAGAAAGTCTGTTCAGAACAATGAATACTTTACAAATGTATTTTAATATAATATTGTGTTTTTCTATTTCGACAAAAAAGATTAATGTATTAAAATTTTGATATTTTATAATAATAACTAGTTCGACTACTATATAATTATTATAGCAATATATTAGTAATTCATTACTTTTCGTAATATAAATATTTTATTGAAATATAGGGTCCCCCGTCAACCCTGAGGTAAATGCATTCGGGTCAGTTTGCATTTTCAACATACAAGCAGTTTTGCAAAACTTGATCCTTTTATGTCCCCAGCCATAACGTAACTGTGGCATAAATAAAGGCATTTGAAATATTGGTCTGAACCAGGTCATTGTTTGTCATTTATTAAAAGTGGTTTACTTTAGTTTTTAGATAATGTCCAGGTCTTTTAACCAGTTGCAGTTTAACAGTCCTATCAGCTGGTTGTGAACAAACGAATTATAAAATGAAAAACATTAGACACATAATTACGAAAAATATTTTTATTAATTCATTCCCTTAAAGAAAACGCACATCACTTCAAACAAAACTCACCTACATTGATGGAGAAGAAACGTATTGAATAAACCATTGAATGTCACATAACACAGGCCATTGGGGAAAAAAATCATCTTTTAAAATGGCAAAATAATAATACAAGCAATGAATAAAAAGAATGAAGAACACAATTTACACCAACATAAACAACTCAACATTTAAACGCATGGCCTAGATTTGTGACACACTGGAGACGGTCAAGCATAAAATTGCTGTTTTCCGCAGCAGAACAGAAATCATTTGGGCAGTGTGCGTCGTCATTTTTCAAACTCCTGTATGTCAAATGAACCGTGAAAGATTGATTTAAAAAAACCTCTGTTGAGGAATTGAAATGGCGCACAGGAAGAGAACCCTATATTGCTGCTTTTCCACAGTTCATTCATTATTACGGCCAGCTTGTATGTATAAGGAAGAGAACTGTACCTCTCATAGCATATCAGAATTACAGAATACGTCACATAAATGTCACTCATTAAAAATTAAATACTTAGAAAAACCTTATCTTAGAAACCCCAGGGGGTTAATTTGTATCTCTTATAAAGAGAACTGATAATTCTAATATACCTAGTGATGTCTTTAAAAATAATGCTAAATTTCAAGACATTAGAGACGGAGTCGCGCGTCTCAACACAGGAAGTGGGCAGGAGGGTTTGATTCTCTGAATGCCCACCAGATGGCAACACAGTCTGAGCTTAAAGTCTTTTGTCAGTTAATACGCAGACCCCGAACACAGCAAAAACAAAACAAACAAAAAACAACACTGTATCAAAAGAAAATTATTCAGAAAAATCTAATCAAAATAAGAACAAAATAAAAGTTGGGAATAGGGTTTCTGACAATATTGTAGAGACTCAATTAATTTGCACATCTGGTTTTATATATTTGTAAAAGCTAACCATTGTCCTAGCAAAATAAATACTGAAATTGTTACCTTAGGGTAACAAGGGCTTTGGCTAAATTGTTGTTCAGGTTTGTTGAAGATATCTCTCCAATATTAATATCAACATCAAGTTAAAGAAAGTCAGGCTTTAAATCTGTGCTTAAAAAGTTGATAATTCTGTCATTTCCTCATTCTCAAAGTCAGGGTTTGAAAGTATACGAGGATAATAAACGTCTATTTTTGAGTAAAATATTCCATTAACATCTGCAAAAGATCAAGCTAACCGAAACTAACCACATCAGCGGAAACTTTCCAAATAAAATTTTCCATGATCCATGAAATTCCTGTTTTGACGGAGTAAAAGCATCTATGAAATGTTAACATGTCAATCGAGCTAAACACTAGCACCATGTTGTTCAGCTTTCAGAGTGCAATATCAAAACACACGTAAACCCCAAATGACAATAGTGCTGTACCTCAGCATTACAGACAAATACACCTCTGAGTAGTGGAACAACCCGATCTGCTCCACAATCATTAACAAGTTCCAGTGCGATGAACAGAGGGAGGACAAAACTGTTAACTATGTAACAGTAACCATAGCAACACCGCAACCAATCAGCAAGCCCAAATGTGCAAGAGGAACGTTGTCAGACTAATGCCAGTCTATTAACCACCCATACCAATCAAGTGTATAGTGTAAACCGTGACACAAAGAATGAAATGAGATACACATGAAATGGAATCACAACAGAAAAAATAATTGAAATTGTCGTTGTTAGGATCAGAATTCTTGAGGTTTTGAAAATACCTCAGTCTGCATAGAAACACTTTGGACCGGCCTGCTAAACACTGTTTCACTTTCAGACTTCCAAAAGTCCATATCCTAAAACCTTCAAGTACTGCTAAAACTCAGAAGCTAAAACCTGAAGACCAGGGTGACCTTAAAGCCTCATCGTGTGTCCTGATAGGTCAGGAATAAGCTCCTAAACTAGTCTGCATGGAGCTGTGGTTTCTAGTGGTTGAGATTCTGCCGTGCTCAAAAGCTCTCATTCCACTGGACTGTTAGTAGCTTTGACCCCTGCTCTTCCGATCTGGAGCCACGGCAGTTTGGCACAGTTTTTGAAGAGTTGCTCGATGGCTATGTGTCGCACGTGTAGCTCTGAGGAAAGAGAGTCCTTCTCCTGGACAGCCACAGTGAGCTCCTCAAACACATCTGAGAGAGAGAGATAAAGAGAGAGAGAGAGTAAGAGATGTACTGGCTACACACAAGCATGAAAGTCATTTACAGTACATAATATACTTAAAATATACATGAATAAATTCTTCAAAAACTCACAGCACAAAAATGCAGAGAAAGGCAAGTATTAGCAGCAATAATGGGCAACACAATACATTTACATGTAATGATTATTGTTTTATTGATTAATAACCTTATGGTTATTGTACCTTATTGTACCTAATTATTGTACCTTATGGTCTAGGTACAATTAAAATAAGGTGTTTGGGTAGCAGCAGTTGAGAGAATGAGATTTGAGAGCTACGTCAGAGCAGCTTGTAATGTAGCACCTAAGACGTTTTGAGTGAACTGTTTCTTCAAGGTTAAAGTTCCAAAGGTTTTGAATTGATCGACTCACTTTGTATCTGTAGCAGCAGCTGCTCGTTC
>JAZGTI010004308.1:0-28487 GCA_036877585.1 Botia kubotai | reverse complement strand
TCCTTGCTCGGTCTGTCAGTTTAGGTGGACGGCCATGTCTTGGTAGATTTGCAGTTGTGGCATACTTGTTCCATTTTTGGATGATGGATTGAACAATGCTCCTTGAGATGTTCAAAGCTTGGGATATTGTTTTATAACCTAACCCTGCTTTAAACTTCACAACTTTCTCCCTGACCTGAGTTCCATGGTCTTCATGATGCTGTTTGTTCACTAGTGTTCTCTAACAAACCACTGAGGCCTTCACAGAACAGGTGTATTCATACTGAGACTAAATTACACACAGGCGGACTCTATTAACTAATTAGGTGACTTCTGAAGGCAATTTATTGTACTGGATTTTATTTAGGGGTATCAGAGTACAGGGGGCTCAATACAAATGCACGCCACACTTTTCAAATTTTTATTTGCTTAAAATTTTGAAAACCGTATATTATTTTCGTTCCACTTCACAGTCATATGCTACTTTGTGTTGGTCTATCACATAAAATCTCAATAAAATACATTTAAGTTTGTGGTTGTAAGGTGACAAAATGTGAAAAATACTTTTGCAAGGCACTGTATATACAGGTGATACGAAAAAAATAAGAATGAAATATCATAGGATATGACATGAAATACACACTGAAAATTGTCTAAAAAGTATCAGGAGTCTAAAAAATACTGAAAGTATTGCACAAAGAGAGGCCTTGCGGAGCAGTTAACTTATCTTCATAAGGGAGATGGCCTGGGAGAAAAAAGTTACTCCTGTGCTCATATGATATGGTACATGGTTAATCTGATATATGGTGTTTATAAAGCTACATAAGCAGAATTTTTAACTATAGCAATGTAATAGCACACATACTAAAAATTATTTAATCAGGATCTTGTACGCAGATAACTACAAAAACATGGCTAAACTGTATATAAGTGGAGTACTAAAAACAAAAACACTATCGAAGAAGAAAAATCTAGCACTATTACAGACTAGCACAAATACTAATAAAACCCAGGGGCATATCAACAGCATTTTAAGACCAAGTATGAGTACCAATAGCTTTTCGGTACCATAAGGAGAGACAAATTGTCAGAGCAGAATTGTTTTTGGTTGTTTCTCCCTATCACAATGGAGGGTGAAGGTAAGATATCTGTATATATTTACAGTATAGCCTATGAAATGGACCCAGGACAAAATAAATTAATATCTACTGAAAATATTGAATTTTTATTTACTGCAATCTTCATTTAAACAATCTGATAGTGAACTATTAAAATTCCCATCTTTCAATCTATACATTTTAAACCAACAGATTGTTTTGATTAAATTCCTGTAATTTAATTTTTTTTTTTGTAATTTGTTTGCAGGCCACCAACTGCTATTAGAAGAAATGTGAGAATTACTGATCAGCTTAAATTCAGGACCTGAATGATCAGTACTATCACAGACCTCTAAGCATTACAGCCACTAGGGGGCACATTACACATTCTAATATAATACAGATGTGCAGGTTCTTTTAAATAAGTTAATTGTATTTTAGTTATTGCCTCGAAATAATTCTGCTGAATTTCTGTACAGCTACAGACACAGAGGAAACAGAAACAACAAATAAATGTGAAAAGTAAACCAAGATGCAAATTTGCATCTGACTATGCAATGTATCAGGCATCAAGTAGCTTTTTGACATAGATCTTTTAGTCTGTACCACAATTTTTGACCACTGATCTACTATATGTATATCATGTGCGCGTGAGCAACGGTGTGTCAAGTTTAAAATGAATAGAGTAGTACCAGGTGCTCTKTGTCTACCTGTTTGATGGAGAGAAAAGGTCCACGATTTACAGACAGTTACGAATTCATGCTGCAGCAAGTCATAAAACACTGCTGTTGTTTTTCCCAACCAATGATGCTGACTTAGTGACTTAGAATGAGGCTAACATGACATGATCGATAGAATTTTAATTTCTGTGCATCACTACTTTTATCTCTTTGCGGAGCGCAGATCTGATCACAACTTAGGCCGTGTGTCCACCAAAGTTTTATTTCCTGAGGCCAGTGCATTTTTTCAGTTGATTGCAATGGGAGTGCCTCATTTTTTTTAATAACACCAGCAGCTGGCGAGGCACTGAATGATTATTTTGTGCTGAATGCAGGGTGCTCTGTGTTTTAAGATTATTAAGACTGGTTAAAATGTGCAGGAGGGGCGGGACAAATACCACACTAAGCAAATGTCACATTCTATTTATACAACAACTTAACAACGATGCAGAAGTTCATATTTCTTTCTCTGAGTATCAGTTTCTGTACCAAGTGACATTCTTGGGCTACCACAATATTAATTAATTTATTGATATTTATATTTACTGCCAACTCCGCCTATTAGTAACTAGTATTTGGCGGATATTCCTTATCATAACAACCAGAGCATCTCAACTGAAGAAACACTGTCAAGCACCCATAGCTGTCATTTCAATCCTCTAGTGGACACACAGTCCTAAAGACAAGCAGATGGCATCTAAAGCATTAAAAGGTAAAAGTACCACAGACTGACCTCATTTGTCAGATCATCCACTCTGTACAGGGCTGGATGTATTATGCGCATTAAATATGCCAACGGTTGGTACTTTAGCTGACACATGACAAACACTCGATCATCCAATTGGGTACTTGTTCGAAAGGCTTTCTGAAACAGGAAGAACATTATGAATACTCTGATATGACTACAGATTTTTTGGAATGACATGCTGACTTCGGGCTAACGCACATGTTTGAGCAGGGCGAGGATGTAGAGGGGAAACAGACGCAGACAGGCAGGGGCCAGGAGACCAGGCTGGTGGATGCTCAAAACTGACGTGTGGTACGAAGTCAAGGAGTCGATGGCTGCGTTTGTCAAAGCTTCCCGAGCATCATTGAGGCTGGCTGACACTGAGCGGTCCACAGCTACACACCAGAACGAAACAAACATAAATTATAAGGGTATGACAAATAAACATCCCACAGTAAGAGGTGGGCAGTGCGACCAAAACATCCCACACTGAGAGTTATATTTGCATATTCAATGAACAAAAAAGTATGTACTTTACACCCATTAGCAAATGCCTATACAGACCAAAAATAATTTAAAGACTTAGAAGAATAAAACTGTATTACTTTAGAAAACAGTCCTAATGTTATATAACGCTCAAAGCTGTATTATGCACATGTCTGCACATCAGCTCAAGTTTGATTAATGTGATAAATTATAAATTATAATTAAGTTATAATGTTACAAAAAGATGAAAAAGTAAATCTGTTTTTGTGTTGTGCCCTTATTATTTGCTTTGGCACATGTGCCTCTCTGTGTTTCTGCATTAGCTTGTTTCTCTAACACAGGTTGTGAAGGTCGTACCCATGCTGGCCAGAAGACCAATGATGGCCTGAACATCGGCCCCAGCAAAGATGTCCGACAGAGTATTAACTACAGGCAAGCACAAGGTGTGTACCCGAATCCTCCTCTCCCCTGAAAAAGCACAAATTACATCACAATTATAACAGACGCACATGATCACATTACTGATGTGCTAGTGGTGGAGCAGCTCTGGACCTTTACTGGACGTGTAGAGCAAAGCAGCCTGGAAGGAGACCACCTGCATGTCCAGAAGGTCCTCGTCGATTGACATCTGCACGGCAAACCCGGCGTCAGGAGTCACATTGGGCAAAGACAACAGATCCGTAGAACGAACAAAGAAGTTGCCATGGAAAGTGTGTATAGACAGGCCTGAATAAAAGATTATACAAAAGACAACGCAAGGCATAAAACAAGAACCAAATAATGAGTGATACAGTGGGTTTGCACTAGTATTACAGATTTGGCAAGTTAAACAGTGTGTGTATTTTTTCAGTGTTAAATTTATTTCAACTTTTATTTATATATCACTTTTTATAGTGTTGCATTGCTTCAAAGCAGTTTTACATGTAATGAAAAATTAAACACACAAAATAAAAAAATTATCAAACATGTATACCTTGGAAAACAGAATACATTGTATTAATGTAAATTTATAATTTTCATTAAGATGTATATTAATAAAACTAATTAGAATACTAAAATTGTAATTGGTTAATGAATATAAAGTTGGCTGAACTGATGATAACTACAACACATTTGGACTATTTGAATGGACATGCATTAAAAATACCTGTCAATGTGTGTGAAGACTCAAACCTCTTTCAGTGGTCTATGAAAGGGTAATGTATCCAGACTGCCTACTAAAACAGTAAGTACTTCTGATACTATGTGACATGTAGTCTATGTCAAAATACCTTTTCATATGTCAGCATAATATTCAGAAACAACTATAATTTAACCATTAGTAGGCTAATTTCATATAAAGCTGTGGAAACAGATCACACACAGCAACACTAGCTAATAGTTTGATTTTGAGGCAGGACGATTGCTTGTGCAACCAATGACAGGTGGAGGTAGTGTTTTTGCAATTGCATTTGGTGCCGTAAGTGGCACAAAACCACGCACTTCACTTTTAACATAAAATTTTAGACTGTAATATTAACAGATTATGGCAGGAGACCTTTGGTGCAGCGGATCCTCATCACAGCCTCAAAGCCAATTTTCCGCGTCAGATACCTCTTCAGATCTTTCTGGAAGCGTTCTGTCTGAGACGGGTTGTGTTGGTTGTGGTATGACGGGTAGTAATAGACACTTCCAGCTGAATATCTGGATATACAACCTTCAGGAAGAGAAAAGAGATAAAAACGATAAACATTTTATTTACAAAATGCCTAGTTTTATCATTAACCATCATAAACTATATCATTTTTCATAACAAAGATTATCGAGCAAACACTGTTCTATGCTGTTGGCTGGTGTGATTTGTGTGCACCAAAGTACAGCTTGTTTTGGCCAAATTCTACGGCAGCATCAAATGCACATAAAACAATCCCAGAATGCATTGGGACAAGCTCTGTAATATAAAACAAAACTGTTGACGAGCTGAGAAAAACAGTGATTATAAATATATAACTAATATATATTGACTATAAATGAAATATTTTATTAAAAAATAAAAGAAACAAAAAATGTAATTCTTCTTTATTAGTTTAATTCTGCTTATGCAGATATTTGGAATCAATTCTTTATGAGGTTTCATGAAAGTTAAAATACTACCTTAGAGGGTAGCTGGTAGCTGCCCATTTAGACAGTGAAGTAGCTTCCTAGTGTTTTAGCACAGAGAGAGGAGACCAGGTTGACTAATTTTCAGTCAGTTTAAATTTTTTTTAGCTTTAATATTTTTAGCGCTGTGAATAAATCTTTGGGCTGCGTTTCTCAAATGCACCACATGCATCTCTACAATAAATTTAGCTCACAATAATTTTGGGAGCTCGGCGTAACTGCAAACCAGCTTTATTGTTGAAGACTTTCTTTACAGCGACTGATCATTTCAAAGTTGATTTGTCTGTAGTTTTACGTGTGACTGACCCAGAGATGCGAGATCACAGTACTGTTCGCTGAGTAAAAACAGATCCACTGCCACCTGATGGCCAGAGCAGTCCAGAGCCAGTTTCTTATAGAAATCTGTAGCAGGAGTCAGATGCTGGCCATCCTGAGACACAATCACAAACAATAAAACATTACAACAAGTGTCAGACTGGTGACTGGAACACAAATACAATAATGAGAGATGAATTAGTGTTATTAACAGTCAAGTATGATCAGTCAAGTTTATCCTTACAAACAAACATTTGAAAACTTTAGTATCAGAGATGATATAGTGTTTTACATGGTCCAGGTTAACACATTGATACAACAAAGTCACAATAAAGCTTCCAGGAGAACTTTAGAGTATCTATAAAACTCAAAAATATACTGTGTGTATCGACGACTTATTGATATTGCTGTTCAAAAGTTACTTTTAGCTTCACTGACTGTTCAGCTTATAATTGCTTTCATGTCTGCCTCAAAGACCAAAGCAAAATAATAAGCACAATACATGACACTTATGTCATGTATTGTCATGTATTTATACTTACTATATTCAGGTTTAGGATCTATATTTGCATTTCCTGTTTGTTTTGATGTAGCTTGAGAAATACAGAATTTGTTTGAGGCTGTTTTGTGCAAATGAGAAAAGTAACAAGTGATGTCACATTTTGTGCAAAATATTCAGGTGTGACTTGTTCTCTGGAAATACAGGACATGATCAAATCAATAAATCAAAAAGAAAGTGAAACCTTGGCTGACGCTCTTTGATTGGGGTCTTCTCTAGGCTTCAGGGCTCCAGCACCCACAGTTGGCAGTTGAGTCTGGAAGACAGACATTCTTCCTCCGGTGGGGGACAGTAACTTAAATGCAGCCTGCAGTGCTGGTCCCAGAGCAGACTGAGTCTCCACTGTCTTATAAAACATCTGTGGTAAACTCTTCAACAGGTCCTGGACCAGCTGCAGAACAAACACTGAAGCTTACACACACATGCCCTTGACACTTAAAACATTTAGTTTTAGCTCCTGAAATCCAGAGGGTTCAAAAAGGTGTGTGTGCGCACGCGTCTCACCTCCTTGCACTCTTTGAGATTGACTAAAAGGCTGTCTGGTGTTGGTATAAAGACATCTAAGGAGGAAAAGTTGCAAGCAATCTAAGTTTTAATGTTTCACTTTAAGATCCTTTTACAACAAACATTCACATGATCGGTTCAATTAAACTTTTGAATTAAAACAACAGATCCCTATAGATCATTTAGCCATTGGAAAAGCATGGTTTGTTTTATCGGTGAGTGTCAAGACTTTTATCAGGCAGCAATGAAACATGGCATCAAACATGGCACCAAGATTCCATTCGGTTTCCAGTGAGTTATTTTGGAAATGTCTCTCTGAAATGACAATGCATGTTGTGATCTTCAGCTCAAAACAAATGTTCAGTTTAAAGTGAAGTATCACACATGCAGTTGTACGTCATTTGTGTGTTTTACTAATTAAAAATAAATAATCTTCATAAGATTGGTCAGTGGCAGCAGTTTTTCCTACACTGGCTGGCGTCTGTTACACTCTAACAGTGTGTACTCTGCAGTCGTAAGCAGTCAGTCCATGTTCTAGTTAAATTATGCCACAGGCATGAAAACATTATCAAGTCATTTTTATTTGTACTGCAAAGATAAACCTTCAGTTATTGTATCAGTGTGCAACTCCTCGTGTTTATCTTTTAAGAACGGGGTGCACTCTGTTTTCTTAAAATGAATATGTATGAATATGATGGGGTATGAATACTTTTGCAAGGCACTGTATGTCTTTTCAGTCAGCTTTTCTTCAGTGCGTCTGAGGATTATTCAGTGTTTCTCCATTATGTGAAAGCATATGAAATATGAAAGCTTAAGGGACATCACTGCCACCATTTTCCTCCTTCACATAGTGTTTGTTGTAAAAGCATCTTGAGATCTATGTTGAGTATAGATTAAAACATTCAGTTTACCTTCTATGTCGGATACAATCAGCACCTGAGGCTGGGAAAGTCCCTCCTGAAGGTTGTAGAAATGGACAGTGCTATCAAATGTGATGAAACCAATTTTTGTCCTAGCATCTCCGGGCAGCCTTCATCATAAACAAACATTGTCACTTACTGACCTGTGGATTCACACTCCGTGAACAGTGCACAACATTTGTCACTTACGCATCCAGGTTGTCCAGCAGTGACTGGCACAGCACGCTAAGATATCTTGTCTCCACTGCATTGTGAGACACGTCCAGGACAAACAGATACACAGCAGGCTGTGGAGGTCTTAGCTAGAAACAGACGAGCGAAAACGTTTACACGTGCATGAAGAATGGACCTTAAACTTCTAGAAACATCATTTAAAGTTGTTTAAGCAATATTTTAATGACCATCCATACTTATTTTAAGAACAAACTGGCTTTTTTCAGTGTTCAGTGTGAACTCCCTTAGCGCTAAGCATGTCTTGAACTCTTTTGTGGAGACCGGCCAAAAGTCTTTATATTAGAATTACAAATTAGGGGTTCATTCCATGTAAGTTTAAAAAAGCTGGTTCCAGGGTTTGTACACCTTTTCTAAAGTCAAATTAAAGCACTTTTCAAGCATTTACAAGGTGCATTTGTAAGCTTTTCCAGCATCCCTTACATCTGTGGTAAATTTAAAAAATACTTCATCACATTACATTAGATGTTATTAGTAAGAAAAAACTAGTAAGTAGTAAGAAAAAAATCTTTTCATACTGTATCACCTGTCTGTAAGGAGACTTCGCATCCTATATAATCAGTATGAGTCAATATAAAACAATCACTAAAAAACTGACGATAACTGTGAAATGTATCTCACTTAATATTAGCTTCTTATTTTTTAAACTGTCAATATAAACAATATCACATATGCTAAATTTTTAATTATACATTATTAATGTTTTTGATAAAGTAACATCTAAAATGAGCTGCGTGAGGTGAAATTGAAGAGTGAACACCAGTAAATGGAAGTGTTCTTTATATCACACTCTGTATGAGATTAATCCGATATCACTATAGATCACTTTATAATTAATATAATATTACATTTGTAATATTAATGTAATAATATAATATTACATTTGCATCTGTCTGCACAAAATGCAAGTAAACTTAAAGTGGGTTACATGCTACAAAGTGTGGCTCCTGTCTTTCCATAAAGTGCTCTTCTCATGACAACACACTTTTGAAGCCGTATTCTCTTAGCACCGTCTTCTGTCTGCATTACACGTATTATTTGTATCTAACTCAATTACAGGCAAGTAAAATCGGACAGTTTAGTCAGGGGTCAATTGGAAAACAATTTTAAGGGAGATGGTGTGGTATATCTTTGGTGGGACAGGGGTCCTATAACTAAACTTATGCAATGATTACAAAAATTGTCAAATTTTTTTTAATCAGTTCATGACCTATCAGTTCTAATTTTTTTAATCAGTACATGACCTATAAGCGACGTTGCAGAAATAGAAGCCATTTTTAAAATAGAATCTTGTTACTTGATGCATATCACCAAAATGGCTTGTTAGGACAAAACCTCTGTTCAACATGGAAAATATATGTATGATTGCGTGTTGCAGTGTCATGTTGCGTTTGCTTAGTACACAGTGTGAACGGTAAAGGTGAAAAGAATGGGGTGATCATTTCTGAATGAAATGGAATAAAGCATACAACACTCATACATAATGTTATGTCAGAGGAATGTCTTAAAACACTTATGAGCTCTCACGTAGGTTTTACCAGGAAGACTCTAATGCCATGTCATTCATTACTCATAGATTTAGCCAATCACTATGAGACTCTGGCTGTGTGGCGTAGCACCCACATCCAGTGCCCTGATTCTCCATGGGCTTAGTGGGCTTTACACAAAATCATCAATACTCTCGAGGTTCAAGCTATTCCCATGGTTGTCAAGGGAGATCTGCTTCCTCATTGCATTTCCAGCTCAAGTTTTTGATAAGCAATTTGTTTCACCTGCCACCGCTATTGTTTGCCCCCAACTAAGTACAAATACGGGGTGGGTGAAAAGTAACTAGGCATTAAAAATTCGCTATAGATATTGTAGTATCAAAGGAGTCATGATGAAAACAGTGTCTAAACAGACGATAGTAAATAGGATTGCATAATTCCCACGAGAGGTTCTTAGCAATATCCCAAACGACTTCCTTCAGAATGCCTACTTTAATGTTACTTTTCACCCACCCTGTATAATTCAAGGTAAGGACATAAACTTGGCTACACTGCTGCTTCCTTCACCAGCAGCCAATCTGCAAATGGTTGACTGTGGTGACGTGGCAGTTTTCCTGAATACATCAGATCCCAGACTGCAACGTAAGTTTGTGTAACCCTGAAATCATTTTCCGAATTTGTTGCTGCTTCTACAAATATTCTAAAAATATTATACGAAATATTTCCATACCCATGATTTGCATATAACAGCAGACACAAAATATGTGTCTCGTTTCGCTGCTGTCACTTCTTTGTTGCATCGCAATCAGTACAGTGAGGAACGCTGGCGAAAATGCGTAGTGGACGTCACATTACGTGTAGATGTGGAGAGTGTCAAAATAAAATAACCTATCAATATTTTACGCGTGGCATTGATGCACGAGAAGTGGCCTGGTGAATTTGCTACCTTAGTTTCTGGTTCCATTTCATTTTCCCTATATGAATATTATCCCATCGCCGTAGCCAGGGGATCAGCTTGGTCCCACAAAGGTATCATTATGTATTGTGACATCAAAACAGCAGTCTTTAATTACTAAAAGATCTCCCTGTTTGGTGATTATGTCTGCGTGGAGATGCATAATTTGTCAGTCCATTTCTCACAATTTTATTATTAAATCTGAGCATATTCCCGGACACTAATGACCTACAGGCATTTAGAAGCTTTTGCCCAACGGTTTTGCCTCAGATGCAACACCCTGACAATTTTATTCAACATTCTTTTAGATTAAAAGTCTCCTTTAATACTTTGTTAAATTCGGCCAGACAATACATCACTAGAGGTGTAGCACCCTTGACTCTAAAAACGCAACTCAACATGGTCTTATTTTAATTTCAGATTCCTTTATTTCACATTCTAATTATGACCATTAATCTTTGCTAATGTATAATTAATCTTAAACATTTAAATATCACCACAATACGCAAACTGCTTGCTGGTATATGGTAATTTCACACCAAGTTCATTTTCCATAATATTAATTCGCATGCTTCTTTAGGACAGTGAAATCCAGACCAGATCAGGTGTCACAATTACTTAATCTAGTATTAATAACTGCTTTTATCATTTGCAATCTCGGCAATAATAATCAGTCCCACTTATTTTTATTCCCCCTTATTCTTATTACCTAATGGCTCTCCTATAACAAAGGTCTGGTTTGAAATTCATCTAGCTGCCGCCACCCTCAGCTTTTTAAATCTTTTTTTGATCTTTTTAAAAGATCTGTTTCCTCAATTATCCTCAATGCTCAGAAGGCTCTTTCAAATTATGATTAAGGTATGTTCTCTACACAACTACTGGTGGTTGTGACATACACAATTGAACTGTATGCGTTTTTATTGCAGGGCCTTTCTTACACTATGGCCTAACGTGGCTCTTTCTCTCAGCCTACGTAGCCTTACTCATTCTATGGCCTAACATGGCCCTGTTTCGCAGCCTACATGGCTTATCTTCCTATATGGCCTAACGTGATCCTCTATTGTGGCCTTCGCAGGCATTCTCGCTCTATCGCCTAACGAGGCTCTCTCACTCTATAGCCTAATGTGGCCTCTTCCACTGATTTAACACTACAGCGCTCCTCTTCTACCTCTATCAGGGCCTAAGTGGTCTTCTAACACCAAGGTTAAAGCACCCTCACATACTTGCCTATGTAGAATTATGAGCCCTATTGCTTAACATTGCCCTCACACACTGGCCTATGCGTTTTTTCCAGCTCCATGGCCTTACATGACCAGACTTCAATGTTTAATCTCTTTATTTATTACTCACAGCCTCTTCAGCCAATTCTCAATTAAACATCAACTTAATCACTTTTTATCATAATTTTACAGCTTTATTATAATTTCTGGTACACGTTATATGTGGGTTATAGACATGGCCTATTGCGGCCTTTCTTCTTGGCCTATAAGGCCTTTCTCACAGCTACAATAGTACAGATTCTCGCTATGGATGAGGCCTACACCAAAAAAAAATTTAATATTAACTGTATGCTACCATATGCTGACTGCTGTTTAAATATTATTATTCTGATGGACCCTTGACTTTTGGTAGAACTTTTGTTCTCTTCTTTTTAAAAATGTCAAAAGTTGCACTTGAACCGTTCACACAAAAAAATTCCAAAAAACTTGCGTGAGCTTGTGCATTTGCATGCTAAGCTTTACATAATACACAACATTGATAATCCAAAGGGGATGGTAAAGGTTTTACAGAGGGGATGTTTTTGTCATTGTTCTCAACAAGGGGGATGCCACCCCCCATCAATTTAAGCTGAGTTTACTAGCCATTGGCTAATATAAAAATTTATTTGTCGCCTAATGTGAAATTTGGTTGCAAATGTGAGTGATTTACTTGCATTGATGAAAGAAGAACAGTGACTACATACTGCAAAATGACTTAAAACTGATTGCCACCCGCGCGCAGAACTGCTGCCCACTGCTCCAGGTGTTGGTTAAATGCAGAGTTCACATTTTGGGTACCATATCTGACAAATATGTCATTTTTACTTTTCGCTTTCACTTCACTTTCATTAAATCATGCATTTTCAATAATTTTAAGCATCTGTACGAACCCTGCGAACCTTATTTAATACTTCATACACAATTCCTGTATTTTCAAGCTGTATTTGTAATAAAGAGACTAAGAAATAATTATTTATGGCCATTTTAACTTTGCCTAAACACCAATGCTGAAATCCAATGGTGGCCTAAAACTTTTACACAGTACTGTACATTTATGATGCAGAAGAGACAAAAATGTAACTGGTATTGACTGCGAATAGCTGTAGCTAGCAGTGGTTTATGGAAGGGACAGAAGGAACAGCTGTACCATGTACTCTGATGGTGCGATGAACTCCGTGGTCGCATTCTGAACCTCTGGTCTTTTATGAGGAGTTCCATATGATCTGCTGACTGGATTATACATGAACTCCTCTGGAACTGAGATTCAAAAAAACATGTAATTAACACAACAGATTATTTTACATATTACTCTTCAAAACCCTTCAGATACATAATTACAGATGTGATACTGAATGCATGTAATCCAAAAGCTTAGTGCATATCATTGCTATGAAACTCCATTCAGTTTCATCATGGTTCAAGAGTTATTTTACCAGCAGAAAATTTTGCTCACCATCATTTACTCTGTAACACAGGTTACACTTCCATTTTCTTTGGTCCATGAATGACACAAACGGGTTGATGTACGTTCGACAGGAGCGACAGCGCACAATATTACTGGACGTCACCACGGGCAGTTGCTGAAGAGAGACAATTCAGAACAGTGCTTATCACTACAGATCTAAACTTCAGCAGTTTGAAAAAGTCTGGGACTAATCCAATAATACCATTTACCAGGAGAGAAAAATTGGCTTTGGTAAATAAATAAACTGACAGTGTACAGTGACAGTAAAAAAATGCAACAAAATGCATTCTCTAAATCAAATATAAACAAGTGTCTGCTAAAGTGACTCAAAGTGATTCAAATAAAAAACAGACAGTTACATTGTTACTTTTTGAACGCAAATATTTCTTACTAAATCACAACACCAGTTGCATCACCGGATTCTACAAAGCAAACATCTTTGGAGGATTTTAAAATGATTCTACAGGGACTCCAAGACAATACAACATTATCCCAAATAACTTCAGTTGATCTCAGTTGAGATCCTTCAGTTGATCTCAAATAAAATGACAGTTAAAAATATGAGCATTTCAGGAGAAACAAATAATTCCTTCTGTCTCATGCTTTGTCTGTTAAATAAAAGACTGTGGGTTTATAATGCTACAGGAACTTAGAGCCACTTGTCCTATATTGTAATAAAAATAACACATAATGGTTTAATGGCTTGTAGGTGCAGAAAAGGTCAATTTGAAACTTTGTTGATTCTGATTAGGGTCACGTCACATGGGCATAGGTAGATATTTACCTGGCCTGGTATACCTGGTATATTGGCATGGAGGTAGGGGGTGAACAGCTGGGACGTTTACTTTTTGTTGACTGTTAAAATTTCATTTGTTCTATATCATAACATCATTATACATGTTGTTGCCCATTTACAACAATGCTAATAAACATCAGAAGTATACATCAAAATGTGTCATGGATTAATGCCCACAGAACTTAGCCAGATAAAGACTGCTAAAAATATGTATGGTTATTAAATTTGTAATTTTGTAAATTTGGGGGGACTGCAAATTTTTGCTTTCTAATTTTGTGTTGTAATTGGTTGTAATGGGATTCTTAAAGCTGAAGTGATTTTTTGTCAAAATACTTTTCCTTAAAATTGTGACACTGAAACTATGTGGCTCTATGACACTATGTATAGCTGCGCATAGTTCTGAGAAAAACAAAAAAAATTCCATTCGAAATTAGTACCAAAACATTTTAATTTTAATCGAGAGGGGTGTGAGGAGACGGTGAGAGGTCCGACAAAAGATGCCTAAAAACATTGTTTAATTCAATTTTGTGAACAAAAATACAGATGCTTTTATTATTTCTACATCAGACACCATCACTTCCCCTGACTGCTTGTGGCTTTTGAGCTCCATACATTAACTGACAGGAAGAAGAATGTAAGAGAGGAGATGTGGGCATTTAACTGGATGACATCACTTACGGAGAGATCTTTGAACGGGTGCAACAGGAGGCCAAGGGGAAGCTTGGCTTTGTTTAGAAGAGACTGTGTTTGAGGGATGCTGGTCAAAGTACAGCGGAAAACCCTGTTAAGAAAAGAAAAAAATATATATATATAATAAAAAAAAATTCTGATCACTTCAAACAATCCACAGTCCTTTAGGCAGTGTTCACCGTATTTTACTGACTGACTTACTGACTTACCGACTGACTGACTTACCGACTGACTGACTTACCGACTGACCGACTTACTTACTGACTTATTTTAGGGTTTATTGCCATATCAGCTTCAATGGCTATATCATGGCAAAAACATTTTTAAATCAGTTTATAAATAACACATTTATATAAAACAAAGATTAATAACCATTACAAAAACACATCAATAACAATAATAATATATAAATGTAATGTACAAAATCTAAGTGTTTTTTAATGGATTCACATTTAAAAATAAGTCTTTAAGTTCCTCCAGATAAAAGGCGTTGTCTCATAACATTAAAAATAGGACATTCCAAAAGTATGTTTCATCTATAAGAATGTACTACATTACTAGCATTTTGGAGCAGCTTTTCCTTTAAGTAAATGTGCATAAGTGAGTCTAGTGTGGCCAATATGACATCTTGTATAAATTACTTCATGTCTTAAGTTAAAAGGATAAATAGATTTTCTTCCTACTTTAGGATAGATTTCAAAAAGTTTATTATTTAAGCACTAATTCCAGTCTGCTTACCAATGTTTTAGAATGTAGCTGTTAATTAGTGGTTTCAAGTCTGAAGGTGGGGTTTTGAACTCTTTAATTCTTCCAGTAAGAGCTGTTTTGGCGATTTTGCTGGTTTGTTTCCAAGAATGCCAACATGTCCCAGGATCCAGCAGAAAATTATATTGTAAAAGTTTCTCTGTAGTTCATTCACTTTAATCGAAATGTCAATAATAATGGGATGTTCCAGTTTAAAAAAAACTTTAATGCTTGTAAACAAGATTTTGAGTCATTGTGTTCTTCAGCTTTTTCAATATGTTCCAGAGCCAAAAATAAAGTTTGTCCAATTACTATTGCTGCTGAATCATGACTTTCCATTTTTGATTCATCTGTGTATATAGGTTTATAAGAAGGGTAAAAGTATGTATATGTATATGGAAAAGTATCAGCCTTCTTATTATGCCTCAGATCCAAATGTATGCACAGATTTTTTATATTCCACAGCGGAACTGATACCACAGATGAGGGTCTGGGTAATGTTATCAAGATTTAGATTTTTGATATGTGGTCTGATGCGTGCTTCGAATGGTCTGATATAACTGGGTCTGGCCTCAAACAAATGCAAATATTGAGGGTGAAAGATTGGTTTGTAAGCTGGGTTGTGCTGATTTGTCCTTATTTTAACTGCATACTGGAGCTACAATTCAGGCATCTAATATGTAGGGGTGGTTCATTTGCTTCTGTGTATAAGCTTTGTATAGGAGAAGTTCTGAAAGCTCCGAGGGGCAGTATACTCCCATAATCCAATCGTGAGTGCACCAATAATCTACACAGCCTCGTTAAACAGTCTGCTCCCCATTTTGTTTTTGCAAGAACCTTTAGGATATCCAAGGTCTTTAAGCATTTGTTCTTTAGGGCTTTTATATGGGGGATGAAGGTCAATTTGTTGATTCCAAAGATAAGTCCGAGAAATTTGGTTTCTTTAACAATTCTAATGGGTTCTCCATCAATAAAGAGTTATCCAATAAAGGATCTTGATGTAAAGATCACAGGAGGCAGAAGTGAACACATACAGTTTTGGTTCTAGAAAATTTGAAATCATTTCAGTTGGCCAGGTATTTACTTTGTTAATGCATAACTGTAACTGCCTTTCGATTATATTAATATTTTAACCCTGTAGCATATACAAATGTCAATCACATATAGACTGCACATTATGTTTGAACCAATGACATCTGCAACACTATTAATTTTGATCATGAATAGAGTGACTGAGAGGATACTGCCTTGAGGAACACCTTGCTGCCTGTATTTCTGTGCTTCCTCTTCTGAACCCACATTGGTGATCACTTATCTGGTGATCAGACTCAAGTTTCCAGACAAGACAGTTATTTACCATCCTCTCCATAGATTTACGCAGGCAGCTTGTCAATGCTATAGGCCTGTAACTGTTGGGTTCCTTACCAGGTTTCGGTATAGGAAAAATAGTTGCTTCTTGCCAAGATGGTGGGATATTTCCTGATCTCCAAATATCATTGAAACTTTCCAGGAGGGAGAGGGTCATTTGGGGAAGATGCTTTAAGAACTGATAATGTACTTTATCAGGTCCAACTGCGGTGTCATGGCAGCACTTTAAAGAGTTTAAAAGTTCCTCCATAGAGAAAGGCTGATTCACATCAATGTGCACATCAATGTGTTTTATTTGTAGTCCTCCTCCTCTTCCTTTTATTTTCCGAAGCACATTCCATATATTCTTTGATGGTGTATTTGTTGTCAGAAGAGATACAAATTGATTCCAGCGCTGCCTCTTTGCTTCTTCTATATACCTTAATTCTGCAAATCTTAATTCTGATAAGGTTTCAGGTGTCAGTTGTTTCTAAAAAAATCGTATTGCTTTTTTCCATGCTTTATTAAGTTCTTGACACTTGTCATCAAACCATTGATTTCATCTCTTGCTCTGTTTTATGTTTTTGGAATTGATTCACCGGCTATTTTAACTATATTTTCTGTGAACCATTTTACTGGATCCTCTTCATCCTAATGTTTCTTATCAATATTGTCTCTCATAACAAAGAGTTTGGACGGAGTACCAATTTGCTTTTCCAAGTTTCCATTTTTGAGATCTCTGTTGTGTATCTGCCGCTGTACAGGTTATAATCAAAGGGAAGTAGTCACTCCCACAAAGGTCATCACAGACACACCACGAGAAATAAGTAATTAATACAGGATCACATCACTCTTGGAGGCGGAAAGCCAGAGGATGAAAAACGTAAACTAGACGTGGCAATTCAGAAAAATTGGCTTTTATGCCACGACAATTCCACCGAATAATATGATTCTCCACTTTCAAGTAGGTAGGACGAAGTGAATGCCCTTTGGCTCTAGTTTTAGAAATTCTAAGACTACGAGGTTTTATGTCCTCTGACATTTCAATGTCTTTTCAGCTGCTTGCCTTCACCTCAAGCCATGCTCTTGGCTTGTTTTGTTTTTTGAGGATTTGTCTTTTTATAGTTATTTTTGGATGAGGTTTTGTCTGCCGATAAAAAAAATTGTGATTTATCTGGGTCTGATGAAGCAGAGTCTGACTTTAAATATAAACAAGCTTGATTTTTACTGGAACTTGAGACTTTATATCTTCAAATTGAGATTTTTCATTTATTCATGTCAAGTCTGTCTGAACCTTAATAGTTCATAGTTGTGGTTTCATTACAGCTGCAAAAGTCTTCACCATTTGAATGGAATAGAATAAAATAGAATGGGGAGCTCTCTACCAGTTTTCAAGCCTCCAAATAGCTCACCTTCTTAGAGCATTTGATCTTCTGGATTTCTTTCTCTTTGATCCAGGAAGGACAAACTTTGGATGAGGTTGGATGTTCTCCTGCACAGTTGCTGCATTTTGGTGTTTTTTTTTTACATTGCTCACCATGTTTTTCCTCTCCGCAATTAACAGCCGATCCATGTCCAAACTTTTGACAATTGAAACACCTGAGTGGGTTGAGTATGAAAATGTCAACATTTACACTTAAGTATTCAATTTGAATCTTTTCTGGAGGTTGAGGTCTACTGAAAGTTAAAATATAGGTTCCCTGTTTTTATAAGACAATCCTCTTTCTTGATTGTAATCCTTTTTACATGTATTACATCTATGACATTAACTCTGCAGTAATATCAATCTCTTCCATGTCTTCTAGCTCTCTGGTGCGGATTACTCCTTTGCTATGATTTAAAGATGGATGGTGGAAAGTTTTCATAACAACACCAGCAAGCATGTTTGCATGTAATACATTTTCTGTTTGGATTTTTTTTGAACATTCAACAAGAATCTGTCCAGATCTTAGTTTTTTCATCTTTCACTGTTCCTGCAATCCCAGAGATGCCTTTCTGGATAGCAAAAGGAGAGTTTAGAGAGTGGCATTTCAGGCAGTAAAGATTCTAAAAGTATAAATCTCTGCCAATTATCACTTTTGGGGAGTAAGCTGAAGCTATAATGAAGTTATAATCCAAGTCCTGATCCAAAAACTTTTTTTGGAGTTTTGTTTATTTGCCACTTTAATATGATTTCCGATTCATCGCTCTTACTCCTTACCCACCTCGGAGCCCAACAAGGGGATTTAAAGAGCCGTGGATATCCACCGGATATACATTAAGGATATAAGAATGATATACTCGAGCAAGCATACAAAGTACATGCATTACTCGAATGGCCCTCATTTACATTTATGCATTTGGCAGACGCTTTTATCCAAAGCGACTTACATTCATTGTACTACACATTGTTTCTAAGTATGTGCAATCCCTGGTATCGAACCCATGACCTTGGCGTTGTTAACGCCATGCTCTAACCACTTAGCACTGAGAATTTGCTAGATGTTCAAGCTGTTGGCATTTCTTGACTAGCCAGTTGATTGGACCAGGCCCTTCCAACCCCGCATATAAGTAAAATAGGAGCCAAAGTAATGCAAGGGGGTGCTGGGGATCTATTCTACCCTGGGTCCCCACAGGGTTATGAAACTTACTCTGGACTGCAGTTAAGTTTCTGCAGGTCTTGAGGCAAGCAGGGTGTGGGTGCTGTGACTGATCCTGGAGGAAGAAGATTGCGTTCCTGAAGAAGGTTGACCACCCTCAGGGCCTCAGGGGTTTCAGAGTGCAGGCTTAATGCTGCCAAAGACGGGCTGAGCTGACTGGTGCTGACAGCGGGCTGGACACAAAGGAAGCAACACAAACAAACAGAAATTATTACATATAGAGGCAAGCAAGCTTCTCAGAAACTAGATTGTCCTTAGCATTTAGTTCTGAAAATAACTGAGGACTGTTTTAAAAATCTTTTGTGACTTCCTGCTGCCACTTTACAGTGATCAGCCTAATTACTCCTAGGGGATTTATGGGAATGTCACCAGATTTGGCAAATATGATGTCAAGACATCGAAGATGCTACATTGGGAAGGGATTTTTTATATCTCGAACGGTGTTGACATGGTGAGGCAAATTAATGGCAAAAAAAACATAAACAAGAAGTGCTTCTGCCCTAAAAATAACAATCCTAAGAAAAACAACAGTTTAATTTAAAAAAAATAGCTGCAAGCAGCGCTGATGGGCCTAAGCACTACGGCGCCATCACCACCTGGTGCTTCTCAGAAAACTATACCTAGTTGTCACATGCATTTAACACTTCCTGGTGCTGGTGGCACTATAACTGACTTACAATAGCCACATCATTGTGATCAGCCCACAACACCAAACATACTGTACTTCCCAAGTTTCCCAAGTTACTTCCCAAGTAGATCACTTAATGCATGCATAAGATGAGACACTTCCTGTTTAATGTATTGCCATAAATTGATTGCTTCCCCATGGCAACACAGATCAACATATAAACAATCCATTCACAGTTTAGCACTCTAGATATCACCATTCGAGATATCAAAAAGCCCTGCAAATTTTGAATCTTTGAGGTCTTACCAAGTTTGGTGACAATCACATAAAATCCTTAGGAGGAGTATGTAAAAGTTCATTGCATTCACTTTTCAGAAAATCCAAAATGGCCCATCCAACTTCCTGTTGGGCGGAGCTAATGGGTGTTAGCATCAAAGTTGTTCAGGTTGACAAGTTTCATAGAGGTGTGTGCATACAGTGCTGCTTAAAAGTTTGTGAACCCTCCAGACATGATCAGGTTTTGTGTAAAAAAACAAAACAAATGTGAAGCAGACAAAACCCAATTTGTGAAGCAGACTTCCAAATGATGGACAAAGAAAAAAGGATATGTCATTCTTTATTGAACAAAAGGGGTTAATCTCACAAAAACTGGAAATTTGACTTGTGCAGCAGTATGTGAACCCTTTTTATTTAGTAGCTTGTGGCAGCTCCTTTTGCAGCCATTACTTCAACCCAATGTCCTCTGTAACCACTGACCAGTCTCTCACATCTGTCTTTGGGGATTTTTGCCCACTCCTCCTTGCAGAACTCAGCCAGCTGAGTGGTTGGAAGGACATCTGGCATGTACTGCTTGCTTGAGGTCTAGCCGCAACATTTCAATTGGATTGAGATCCGGACTTTGACTAGGCCAATCAACAGTGTGAACCTTCTTTCTTTTAAGCCATTCCTTTGTGGATTTTCTTGAATGCTTAGTGTCGTTGTCTTGTTGCATCACCCATTTTCGGCCCAGCTTCAGCTCTCTGACTGATGGCAGGAGATTCTCTTTAAGAATTTGTTGATAGGTCTGAATAACAATTTCCCTGAATAATATGGAGTCGCCCTGGCCCAAGGCAGAAAAGCAGCCCCAGACCTTCACATTTCCACCACCATGCTTCACTGTTGGGAGGAGGTTCTTTTCCTGGAATTCAGCGTTAGCTTTTCTTCAAACATGGCGGCTTTGATTATGACCAAATAAATCTATTTTGGACTCATCTGTCCAACAAATTGACTTTTAAAGGCCTCTGGTTTGTCCAAATGCTCAGAGCAGAGGCTTCTTTCTAGCAACCCTCCCATAAATGTCATCTCTGTTCAATTTTCATCTGATTGTAGATGCATGTGCATTTACCCCAGATGCTGCCAGAGAGGTCTGCAACTCTCTAGAGGTTATTTACCTCATTTATTAATTTTCTGGTGCTTCTTGATGACCGTCCACTTCTAGGCAGAGTTGTGGTCATGTTGAATGCCCTCCATTTGTAGATGATTTGTCTTACAGTGGATAGATAGAGTTGGAATCTTTTGGAGATGGTCTTATAGGCTTCCCCAAACTGATGGGCTGTCACTACCTTCTTCCTGATGTCCTCGGATATCTCCTTTCCTCTTGGCATTCTTTGACTCCTTGGCACTACAGTGGTTTGGTTGGTTTCCTCTCTCTTTTAATCAGTGTTACCCAACCACTTTCCTAAGGATGTCTAATTGTATTGGTCTGCTTAACTGATTTTTTAAGCACTCAAATGTGTTTCACCTGAACCGGTTACCCACTTCACTTTCCAATGCAGCTGGGGCTTTACTTACTTTTGCACATACAATAATTCAATCTTTCATGTAGTTTTTTGGCTACTACTAAAAAATTCCCTCCAAACAAACATATGCAATTGATCAACATACATCTGACATTTAATTTATAAAAAGCAGGTGATGGTAAAATAAGAAAATCATGGTAAAACAATAGAAAACTCTTAACAGCTCAAGGGGTATATGTTTGATATATACAGCATAATATTTCGCCCCATACCAGGGGCCAGTCTTTGCCCAGACCTAATGGCCAACAACTCAGAGGTGTGTGCCAAGTTCAAGAATTTGCGCAGGTTAAGATTTAAACCACATTGGCACCTTTAACTTGCACTGTAATCATCATCAATTCAGCTTTTCATTAGTTAGCAGGGATCTGGTATTTTTGACACTTATTGTGTATGAATATGCCCATTTTAGCATAAATAAATAACATAATAAAAGTTTTGTGATAATTAACATTACACAATGATTGTAATCGACTGAACTTTACTTTATTGCACCCATAACATTCTTTTAACAGTATAAAACCCTATAAAATACAGTTTGAGTGCTGGCCAAGACTTCTACCTGCTGGTATTGTTGAGGTACTGCACTAGACAGAGGCGCTGTAGGGTTTATGTGTGGAGACCTCTGCACCCCTAGCATGCCTTGATGAGCAGCAGGATGTGGTGAGGTGTAGGCAGAGCCCAGCAGCCTGTTCATCTGTCCTGCTTGAGTGGTATATGATCCTGCCAGAGAACACAAGCACCATCAGTGATACAGCTGCTGTTTATAACAGTGCGAAAGCCACGCAAGCTGGGAAACAGAAACAATCATATCAGGCATGACTGCTATAAGGCTCCAAAAACTCATTTGAGTGTCTTTGCTGAGCACAGTGAACCTCTATCACTCAGAAGTTAAGAAAAATATTGATAAAAAAAATCACTTATTCCACTTCAAATCAACCAAATTTCAGAAACTTCTCAAGCTATTTTTGTTAATACTTCATCAGATTAAGAAAAGCATAAAGAAAGATGCAAATCAAAATTTTAACTTCCATGAATATTCAGTAATCTATTATTGACAATTATCACCTATGACTTGGAAGCAAAACTACAGGTCAAAAAGATAGAAAAAACATTAGCCTGGGAAAGTTGGCAGCTCTATTCAGTCACTTAGCAAAAGCTAAAAATAAGAAATAAATGTGTGCCTGCTGAATGAAGATGAAATGTGTGCTGAAGGTCTTTCCTACCGTTGTGGTGGGGAGTGAGTGG
Source organism: Botia kubotai (assembly GCA_036877585.1). NCBI lineage: Eukaryota > Metazoa > Chordata > Actinopteri > Cypriniformes > Botiidae > Botia > Botia kubotai. The sequence continues at coordinate 5,718 of JAZGTI010004308.1, read as the reverse complement.
AGGATGCAGTACAGCAGCAGGTGGTGGTCCGGGGGGAGACGGAGTTCCTTTCACATCTGTTGCTCCAGCTGTAAGTGGAGGACCATTTGAGTGATGGGTCTGGGGTGCCACGACATTCAGGGCTGGTGCTGCAATTACAAACAAAACACGTCAAACAGTGTTGCAAGCTGGACTAGCTTATTAGATGATGTGAAGCACTACAGCGACATCGCCACCTGATGCTTTGTTGTCACATGCATTTTATTCCGTAAATAATTGGAGTATTTTAAAGTCTGTTCCAAGTCTTTTGTAAGTAACAGACCTCCAGCTACCAGTTGACAACGCTATCTATTCCCATCTTTTTGTTCTGTGTGAAGCAACTTGGGTAAATTTAAGAGGACTCTTTAACTCTGTTTTAAGTGACACTTTGCTATGACTGTGACTCACAATAGCCACCTCTGTCTTCAGTCCCTAGGTCATCAATGCAAACATAAGATAAGAACCACTTCCTGTTTTATTTTTTCCCATTAATTTGTTGCATTGCCATGGCAACATTGTTCGAGGTAACAAAAGTCCCTTTGCAACTTTGAATCTTTAATGTCAAAGTGAGTGTATTCAGTATATAGTGTATTCAAGCTATACATCAGTATATGCAGTCCTTGGTAACTGAACCTGCCATTGCAAGTGCTAAAATACAGGGAAACTACACAACTGTACGACATAAAGCATTTTAGTTATTTCCAATCGTATCATTTGATTTGTAAAACAACAAGAGTGCTGATATGTAACTGCATTAGGCCATTTGACTGTATGTGATTGTTCTGAATGTAGTGGATTATAAAAGAGCGATACCAGGCATAGCAGCATTGTTCAGAAAGGCATAGGGCAGCACCAGCCCAGGGGGCTGCATAGTGTTCTGGAAGACAGGAGGTGTGCTTGCTCCACTGCTGGATGGCCCAGAGGGCTGATGGGGGGCAGGGGACAGAGCAGAGCTCAAGTGAGCCACAGGAGGTGGCGTACCCCTGTACTGCCAGCTGGGTGACTGCTGAGGGTGCTGGTAGTGGCTGTTGGACACCAGTGGAGTAGATGAGCCCTGTAAAGAGGCAGCCAGGGCAATTCTGTGGTTGGGTGATGTAGACTGTAACGGGGACTGCTGGGACATGCTGACAGGTAAAGGCTGCTGGAAATTGGTGTTCGGCCCAGGAGGCTGGGACGGAGGCTTGGCCAGCATGCTGTTCAGGTAGGCTGGCTGAGGTGGTGTTATGTAGCCCTGATTTGAGGGGTAAAGTACAACAGGATTCTGTGACAGACCTATAGAAGAAAAGAACCAGTAAAAAAATCAGATGCAACCTAATAAACATCATCACCTTCAAATATTTCTAACAGAATAATAATATTATTGGACGAATGAGGCTAAGCTTTCCTGTAGCTCAGTGGTTAGAGCGTGGCATTAACAACGTCAAGGTCATGGGTTCGACCCAGGGATTGCACATACTTAGAAACAATGTAAAGTATAATTCAATGTAAGTTGCTTTGGATAAAAGCGTCTGCTAAATGCATAAATGTAAGTGTGCGAATGCAATATTCAGTGGTATATGTGCATTTAAACCACACATTTCACAGTTCAGATCTACAAAGGTATGCTATGGTTCACAAGAACCAATACAAGTACTTTATACAAATATGTTTACTATATATATATATATATATATATATATATTAGTAAGGGGTACTAGTAAACATATTGTTTTGCTTTCTGAGGATGAATATTTATACTTAGTGAGCAACACATCTCTCTTCACACGACAGTAGTTTTCCAGCAGGTACACGAATAAAACTCGTACTGAAACTGATTTAGACGTAATTTGAACTCTGAGAACAGTGTTTTGTCAACCATTTACATCATATAACTTATTTGAGTCTACGGTGTCTGGTAAGAGTTGTTATAACTAAAGTTTAACTCAGACCACTCTAACCATTCAAGTGGGCTTAACTAACTTGATCAACTCTCTGACTAATCGTTTAAGCTTTACTTGGGTTATCACGCAGGATTCGGTCTCATCGCGCGACACGACATATTACGATGTTCCAGTTATAATCAACGCAGCTCTTTACACTACAAGCGCTCAGCTTTAACCCATCAATTCGTCTGTATTATTCAAGCGTGTCGCATCTGTAGAAGCGTGGACGCGACGCTGCGTTCCAACTCGGCCTAAAAAGAGTTCTGCGTCTGTGTTGTACAGAATACCGACTACTCGAGATTACGACTCCCTTACTTCTGATTGGCTAATACACCGGCGATGCTGCTACCTGGTTGGTCTTCATCTGTAAAGACCGTCCCACACCCAATCCTAACCATAGTAGAAAAAAACAGGGGAGTTGTCATTTCAAGGGAAGTCAGATTTGATACCACAAGTGGCGTTTTCTAGACAAACGCTTTGGGATCCGACAGCAGTGTATTCTATCGAGTAACACTAAGCTCATTTACCGTTAGTGTAAGTCCCTCCCGCTCCGTTGTGGGACTCAAAGCTGCCGCCGGACATCGTTAACGGCGCGGATGAATCTGAACTGTCTAACTGGTCACCAAATCGCTTTCTGTTGCCTGGGTGACTCTCTGTTAGCTGAAGTAAAACATTCGCTCATGTGCACGCTACGGGCCGCTCTCACTGACCCATGGTTCGACCCTCTCCCTCCGCTCGTAATCTAATGTTCCCGACACCTTCCGCTCTCCAGAGATCAAGCGCTGTCTCTGACATCACGCATGCGCACTTGGTACACGTGGCATTTCCCGTGGAATAGCGCTTTCGCCCGTACTGGAAACAGATATCCTGTAACGAAGAAGTTATAGTCATAGCCTTCAAAAACGTAGATTATTTAAGGCTTATATAATTAAAACGATTGAAATGACTCAGAAATATGGGTTGGAAAAATGCTCATATATAGGATTTATTTATATAATTTAATATTATATACACAGAGTTGAAATGACAATGTCATAACATAAAAATGAATATGTTGTTGGTGTCAACGTCGAGCTGGTGCCTCGGTTTGTCGTTTTAAACGTCAACGTCAGTTTTTGTATTTTGTTTCATTCGTGCATGCGTAAACATTTAGCATAAAAAACACTGTATAACAAAGTACACAGAGTTGACATTAAGTTAATATGTAGTTATTTTGTATCACTACGCACAACTCCTGAGGCGTTGTGCTCATTCGTGTGAAATATGCTGTTGTTTGAGCGCCGGACGAGTTCAAGAGTGACGCTTACAGGAAGTGGAGACGTTGTGCGTCGTGGCTGTGTCTTCACGCGACTCCACTCTAATACTCACTCTTTTACAGCATAGGCAGGATTTACACACATCCGTTCATACGCTCGAGGTATGTTTAATGTCTATGAACGTGTTTGCTTGTGTGTTTTTCTCCAGGGTGTGGGATGTTTCTGCTATGCCGGGCGCGCGTGCTAAAGCTAACGGTTAAATGTTGTCTCGCATAGTTGTGTAACAGCGACGTGTATTAAGTCAACACAAATCTGACCAATATCAGCGGCAATCTATGTTGACACATACGGTCAGTCATTTGAGAATTGACAAAAGTGCTTTATTGATTGTGTAATATTTAAATGGTTTTTGCTGCGTAGCGGTGTCAGTATTAACAAACATCAGCGACACGTACACACATGCACACAATCAGTTCTCACACATTTGTACACACACAGAATGTGATCATCAGTGTACACACACACACACACAGTAAGATCATCAGTACTCTCTCACGCACACAGATCAACAGTACTCACACTTTTATATATACACACACACAGTCAGATCAACACTACTCGCACATTTATACACAGTCAGATCATCAGTATTTACACATTTATACATGCACACAGTCAGATCACAAGTACTCACACATTTATACACAAATACAGTCAGATCGTCAGTACTCACACATTTATACACAAACACAGCCAGATCGTCAGTACTCACACATTTATATATATACACACACACACACAGTCTAATCATTGGTACTCACACATTTATACAAATACAGTCAGATCATTTCCTGTAGCTCAGTGGTTAGAGCATGGTGTTAACAACGCCAAGGTCATGGGTTCGATCCCAGGGATTGCACATACTCAAAAAATTTTTTAATGTAAGTCGCTTTGGATAAAAGCGTCTGCCAAATGCTTAAATGTAAATCATCAGTGCTCACACATTTATACACACACAGTCAGATCATCAGTGCTCACACATTTATACATGCACACGGTCAGCTCATCAGTCCTCACACATTTATACACACACGGTCAGATCATCAGTACTCACACATTTATACACACACAGTCTGATCGTAGGCGCGCACAGTCTGATCGTAGGCGCGCACAGTCTGATCGTAGGCGCGCACAGTCTGATCGTAGGCGCGCACAGTCTGATCATCGGTACTCACACGTTTATATACACGCAGTCTGATCATCGGTGCTCACACATTTATACACACACAGTCAGATCATCGGTACTCACACATTTATACACACACAGTCAGATCATCAGTGCTCACACATTTATACATGCACACAGTCAGCTCATCAGTGCTCACACATTTATACACACACAGTCAGATCATCAGTATTCACACATTTATACACACACAGTCAGATCATCAGTACTCACACATTTATACACACACAGTCAGATCATCAGTACTCACACATTTATATGCGCACACAGTCTGGTCATCAGTATTCACACATTTATACACACACAGTCAGATCATCAGTGCTTACACATTTATACACAGACAGTAAGATTATAAGTATTCACACATTTATACATGCACACAGTCAGCTCATCAGTGCTCATACATTTATACACACACAGTCAGATCATCAGTACTTACACATTTATACACAAACAGTAAGATTATAAGTACTCACACATTTATACACACACAGTCAGATCATCAATGCTTGCACATTTTTGCACACACAGTCAGCTTATCAGTGCTCACACATTTATACACACACAGTCATATCATCGGTACTCACACATTTATACACACACAGTCAGATCATCAGTACTCACACATTTATACACACACAGTCAGATCATCAGTACTCACACATTTATACACACACAGTCAGATCATCAGTATTAACACATTTATACACACACAGTCAGGTCATCATCAGTATTAACACACTTATACACACACCGTCAGATCATCAGTACTCACATTTATATGCACACAGTCAGATCGTCAGTGCTCACACAGTCAGATCATCGGTACTCACACATTTATACACACACAGTCAGATCGTCAGTACTCTCACATTTATACACACACACACACACACACACACACACAGTCTAATCATCGGTACTCACACATTTCTATACACACATTCAAATCATCGGTCTCACACATTTATACACACAGTCAGATCATTGGTACTCGCACATTTATACACACACAGTCAGATCATCACTACTCACACATTTATACACGCACACAGTCGGATCGTCAGTACTGACACATTTATACACGTACACAGTCGGATCATCAGTACTGACGCATTTATACACACACAGTCAGATCATCAGTGCTCACACATTTATACACACACAGTCAGATCATCAGTGCTCACACATTTATACACACACAGTCAGATCATTGGTACTCACACATTTATACACACACAGTCAGATCATCGGTACTCACATTTATACACACACA
>JAZGTI010004307.1:0-28488 GCA_036877585.1 Botia kubotai | reverse complement strand
GGCATTCTAACTTTAGAGAATTGTATTGGTTATGGTTGTATGGAAGCGAACACAAACCTTTTGGAGGTGCGAGTTAGAGAAAAAGGCTTCATAAAGGATGAAATGGCACACATACTTAAAGATTTCATTTTTGGCAACAGGGCTTTATCTGAGTATAACTTTCAGAATAGAGAAGATTGTAAATAAAGAAATTACTGAAAGTTTAGGGGGAAAAAATATTTTGAGTGTGCAGTCGTATTTCTCTTCGAAATGATTGAAACGTTCTAACAGCCTAAAATTGTTAGCTGGCTAAGACCTGGAATTTGCTGGCATGTATTTTGTGGTTCAGTTAGCGTATGTGTGTGTGTGTCTGACAGGCGTCTGTAACACCCAGCCAGAGTCACACACACACACACACACACACACTGTGAGCACTGCATACTGGAGAGCACAGCGAGAGAATCAACAAGGTCACATCGCCCAGATCTCTCGCCCTATTCATCTACGTCTCTCTCCGCTGCACCCCTGTCCTCTTGTTTGTCAGTGGACGGCCGGGCTGTAAACACATCACACTTCCTCATGAGGCGTCACTGTATAGATTCAGTGTTAGCTGCCTTTAGCCCTAGTGTGTCATCTAAAGCTGCAATCCGTTAAAAATGAACAAAAGGCTGTTATTGAGCCTGCACATAACATATCAGTGTTCAACACAATCTCCTTATCTTACCCTGATTCACAACAGTAAGTTTATATAATGATTTATAATCTGAGCTGTCGGGAACAATTTAACAGGAAATGTTAGTTTGTTGCTTTATTCGACTGCAACACAGCTAAAGAAAAGTACGTAAAGTAGCTGCAAGTATATGTTTCAAACAGAGATGGCAGTAGAAAGGCAGAAGTTACGGATCGCATGTGAAGGTTCTTCTAAAGGTGTCAGTATTGTGGTTGACGTGATATCTCTGTAAGCATACAGACATATTACAGACAGACAGACTGATCGATCCACATCCCCAGCATGAGTGACTCTCATACCTCTCCCAACATTTCCCTCCTCCACCTCAGGACTGCATCTGTTGAGCTCAGAGCTCAGACTGCTGGGGTCTGAAGCTTCACCAGCCAGCTCTGATACACACAGACCGAGTGTCTAATGTGTGTTTGGCTCTGTGTGTCCCCAATAGGCAGCTGTACGCGACAGAGGGGTCATGTCGGCTACGGGAGAGGGGAAGGGACAAACTTAAGGAAGGAGGTCTTCAGGCCAGCATGTCTAAAGAAGAATATCTGAAGATGATGGTACCTGAAAGTCCACCAGGAGAGAGCAGCCGCAGGAAGGTATGACCTTAAACACATATTGTTGTTATGGTTACCATTGGTTTTGGACATGTACCATGGTAATGGTTTAGTGTGCAGTGTTGGGTATCCTAAAGCCTGCTTTTATATGATTTATTGTAACAAAACTTTAAAATGCAGAGGCATAACTACATTTTGTGAACTAGAGTTACCTTTCACCTTTGACCTTTTAGCATTTGTAAAGGTAGAAACGTTGTAGCATTTTTTTCTAAAAATAAATAACAGTACTGGTTTTTGTTACTTCTTTTGAATCAGACATAATCTGTTGTAAACTGAATGAGTAATCAGAGAGGATTCATCATTTTTGGCTGCTTGTTCCGAGAAACATCAGAACAGCAGCACAGGGGTCATGTGTTCCCTACAAAGTGCTCTAGTGCTGATAACCTCAAAGTGTGAAGTGAGTAAGACCTGAGCAAACATGTGACTTATCAGTCAGAGCCAATACTAAACACACACACACACGATGAATGAATCTCAGTGCCGGACAGATTGTGTTTTTGTAATCAGATTTATGGGAACTTACTGGGTTTGCTTTCTCTTCATGTTGTGAATTAAAGACAGGAAGTTGTTGGTGGTGTCTGTTTTTGACCGTCTTAATTATGTTCAGAGTTCCCGCGGTCCCTCCCGCAGTCTGTTATCTTGCAGGAAAAGTCGCAGTAGATGCACAATGCCCTATTTTTAGTCCCTGTGTCATGTTGCTGTGCCCTCTGAGGCAGCTGGGTCATTGTACTCCTTCAGGGAGGTGAGGCGCAGAGAGAGAACCTGTGTGTTTTATACTGTCCTCACCCGTCGACATGACAGCGTGATAGCTTACATGTTAAAGCACCTTGGGCTCTTCCTGTTTTAAAACCTGCTTTTTATACCGAGCACATGCGGTTTAGTTACATCTTTTGGTGAGAGATCAGCTTGCTTCTGTCACTTCCACTGGATATTTCCTCTGTGTCATCTGACAACTGCGCACAGTCTCATACGATGTTCATAATGTTTATACTTTTATATGTAACCGTTTATAGTGTATATTATTTTTTAAACAGTTTATTCATGTCTTTTTTGACTCTTTCTGGGTTTCAGGGTTTCACTCTATACTGAAGAGATTCTAAAGTTTTATTATGTAATGTAAACTTGATTAGTTGAGTCAGACAAGCGACTGTTTTTATTTGCCCATGACAGATTTCGTCAGTGGGGTTGATTTGTTTGAAATGCCGCTGCAGTGCCTCAGAAACAGAAGTGCTTTTGTGCAGTTTGGGCTGTAATGGAAAACATTGTCAATCTGTTTTTCTTCGCCGGTGGAAATTCCTGCCAGAGAGCCGAAGTGAAGCGAACTCAACGCTCGGCACCGTTGTGAAGACAGTCACAGGTCTGCTGTGCTGCTGCTGTTTCTACTTATACAGTTTTTGTTATTATTCCAAAATCTTGTTTTGGGGCCCTTATAATAGTGACACAAGGTCCCCAGAGAGGAAACAAGTGGTATTTGTGTACAGTAGGGTAATTCTATTGTGATATGCAGGGTCACGGTATACTCAATATATAAAGTCTTTAGCATGATATTGTTGTTATGTTAGGGGGGTTTCTGCATCATTTATATCCATGTAACATATTTGTGTCCCTTATTTCTGGTGTTTAAGGCCTGTTGGCTTTAATATTGACGCTAATATTTGCATTAGTGCTAAAGCTGGTCTTGTTTTATTTATCTTCTTAAATCCAGTTTGAGGCAGTTTTGATACAAAAGGTGCAGACGGGTTCTGGTCTCACAAAGCTGAGTGTGTGACAGGGGCCATGGAGAGGAACTCTATGAGACTGTAATATTCGGACAATGCGAGAGGTTTGGGAAGAGCAGTTCAGGGTACAGTGATGGGATTTGAGTGGGTTTTGGGAGTTCACACGGGTGGGTATGCGGCCCACAGCCGATTTAGCTTTGTTGACTCGTGTGAGCCCTGATGTCTATGTTCCCTCCACCGATGGTAATTCAGCGAACTGACGCTTTTCATCAAGTTTAAACAGTGGAGGACGTATTGTGTACTATAAATAAAACCAGCCATATCAAGTGACTCCATTTGGGACTAAACCAGCTTCCTCTGGCTCATGTGCCCAATACATATACAGTTTATCTAAATAGCTTTGGTACTATGTTGGCACAGTTTTATTTCATGGGTTTGTGAGGGTATTTTGATAGCTTGTTGCCCATGTAGTCAGTGAACAGGAAGTAAACAGAACGTTTTACAAAAGAGCTACTGTCAGTCTGATGTGTGCTAGACAGTCAGCATGTGACTTTGTGTTCATGATGTAAGGGCCCCGGGGCCCCTCTGACCCCTCTCATCGGGCTGACCAAATATGGCTCTGCTCTAGTGGACCCACACAAGCCGAAGAGAAGTAACACACTCAGGTCATTCCTCAATAGTGTACAGCTGCAGATAAAGACCAGGTCTTATTTATAGCCTCCCGCTATTCAACAGCATAAGACAGCGTAGAGTTTCCATTCATTCAGTCCAATACAAACCTCCTGTCCACATCCTGCCTGAAGAGATAGTGGAGAATAGCTGGGCCGTGTGTGTGTGTGTGTGCGTGTGTGTGTGTGTGTGTGTGTGTGTGCGTGTGTGTGTGTGGTCTCATCAGATCCAGCTGTTTTTTAACTGACTTCTCTTTGTCCATTGTGCATCAAACACTCCCCAATAAATCCGTTCAGATAAAGACCTCTTTAGTTACTGTCGGGTCTGTCTCAAACATTCACACAGGCCCTTGCCGGTGTTGTCTGCCTCAAATGCATCTTCTTTGATATGACTTTAAGAGATGGCTTCTGATTTTGTGGTTTTGATTTTTAAGCGTTTATCCAAAGCGACTCGCAGTGCATTCAGGTCACACATTTGATCAGTATGTGTGTTCCCTGGAAATCAAACCCACAACCTTTGGATTGCTAATGCTGTAGCAGTTGAGCTACAGAAACACTCAACAATGACACCTTTAAAGTTATAGTTTAATTAAAGTTATTTGTCACATTCATTACCATTTATATAACCACAGTGGGTGCTGTAGCAAAGCCAGGTGTGGTTACCATAGTTAATCTATAGTAAACATGTTGTTTTGTTTAATTTGTAGTAAAATCACTGTTCAAGGGATGTAAGGGATGAAGGTGTAATTCAGTGTTGTTGTCTCTTCCGGCAGGCGTCGACTGCGGGCAGCCTGTCACCGCGGCGATCCCTGTATCGAACCCTCTCCGATGAGAGCATGTGCAGTAACAGGAAGGGCTCCTCGTATGCCAGCTCACGGAGCTCCATGCTGGACCAGGCCATGCCCAACGACATCCTGTTCAGCAGCACTCCACCCTACCACAACACACTGCCCCCCCGAATCAGCCTCAGCCAACCCGCTTCCAACCTCAGAAGTGAGTACCACCCACAGGCACAACTGCTGCACTCGTCCAAAACCTAGTGTGCTGCCTGCCAAGACAGTATTTTAAGGCCTCATTGATGAGGAGGCTGATGTGAGGTCATAATTATGATACCGTCTGTTGTTCCAGAAACGGTTTTTGTTACGCTGGTTGAAAGTTTCTTCACATACCGATCTTACTGATCTGGTCTAAATATATTCATATAAAAATATGTCTTCTGTGGAAGGCGCAGGACTATAAAATATTCAACCAATCATTGCATTCGGTCCAAATCCAATGATAGGATTTCCTGCTTGCCTGTCAAACTATGTATGTGTTCGTGTGAGGAGGCGTGGCTTTGGAGAGCACTCTAAAAAGATCTTATGCTTGCTATTACTAGCCTCTCTGAAATTGCCTGCCATACCTTTGAGTAAATCTATTCTGTGATTCTATTCCTGTGATTTAGATGATGTAGTACTGCAATCTGCACACTGACAAGGGCACTTAGTTTATTTTATAACACAACACAGGCATCTATTAGACAGCAGCTCAAAGCAAGGGCATACTGAGACAGGCTGACACTAAAGGCAGTGGTCATCACAGTTAAAACGCATGCTACGGGACAGTTTGCACAGCAGTAATGCATTGTGGGATGGAATGTCACCTTGTGTCACCAACAGGACGATGTATCTTTGAATCTCAAATACTGTACATTTCTGTTGTTTCCTCACTCTCACTAAACAATGACAGAACTTTCAGTTTGGGGAGAAATGTTTTTTTAAAGCTGATGTTGTTGGGTCACTAACCATTTGACGTTTCATGAAACCTATCTGACAGAAGCTCTTGTAAACCTTTGTCATGTTCTCTCAGTTTCAGCCCCATACTGTTCCCCCGGCAGGAGTATTTCTGACCGGAGAGGCAGTTAGTCTGAGAAGAGAAGCGCGTGTGACACGCAGCTCAGCGTGAGACCTTTTATATGACATGATTAATTAAAAGGCAGGAAGAAGAAAATGTCATTGCTAACGCAAGCTTTTGTTCTGCATGCAGCAGAATCCTGTCACAGGCACTTCCTGTCAGAAGTGAGGGAACTATATTAAGACACTGTTATAGCACTGCTGGTGTTGAGGGACATGAGAGAGGGGTATGGGGACATCAATGACTCCATGTATTTAAAGACTTAAAAATCTCCAAATGTTACATAAATACTGAAGCAAGTGGCATCTGCAAACCAATGATGCAGGAGCTTTTTCTTAAAAGAAAAATTAATACATTTGATGTTGTCAACAATTGTACTGTACTATACTTTCTATACTGTCTGTACTGTCTATACTGTCTGTACTGTCTATACTATCTATACTTTCTATACTGTCTATACTGTCTGTACTGTCTGTACTGTCTATACTATCTATACTTTCTATACTGTCTGTACTGTCTATACTATCTATACTTTCTATACTGTCTGTACTGTCTATACTGGCTATACTGTCTGTACTGTCTATACTGGCTATAATGTATGTACTGTCTGTACTGGCTATATTGTCTGTACTGTCCATATTTGCTGTGAGCAAACTCATTTGTAAGAAAAATATAAAGTTGTTAAAGTCACAGTTATAACAGTTATGATAATTGAGGGAAAGCATTTATAAAATAAACACATTTAACAATTTTCTTAAGGTGTGAGAATCTATTCAATTACAGATGGATTATTCAAGAGCTCTGAGGTGATTTACACAGACTGATAACTGTCACCCTTGATGAGTTTCTGATTGTTGCGACAGATCGCAATTTACTGCATTTTTTCTCACCCTGCTCATCTAGTGAATAGTCTAATTTAGTGGATTGCATCCCATTAGAGAGAGAGACAGAGAGACAGAGAGACAGAGAGAGAGAGCGAGCGCATCTTTTTCCCCTCATGAGCGAGTTCTTTGTGAGATGGGAAGGTGTTTCTGGCATCTTCTGTCTATCAGGCTGGAGAGCATGAGAGTCTCTGACAGGTTTGGAGCTTCACCGATGATTGAAGCTGGAGGTCATGTTCACGGTTCTTTTGACAGCTGGTAAATAAGGAACCTTGTGCACCGACTACCTAGATCATTTTTTGGGAACTGTTACACACTATGAATTTATTGACAAAAATGACTCCTATGCAGAATTTTATTTTATATATATATTTTATACCTCTTTAATGTACATAATTTTGTTATCTTATCAACCTGCTATTGTGAGTCAGGTCCCCTAACATGTTTTTTGATAATGTTATAGCGTTAGCCAAGTTGAGCTCCAAACTAGATCTTTTCCTGCATGCAGTGTGCTGTCCACACGTTTGAAGATCAGATCTCGGCCATCTAAGCTGTTAGTAAAGGTACCAGAAAACAGAGTTCTTGATCAAACTGTTAAACAATCTCAGTTCCAGTTGTGTAGGAGGTGTTTTTAAAATCAGACAGTGAAACCAATGGTAGACTGCATGACTGCATGACAGGTGAACAATGCAACAGAGTGCCCTTCATTCCACTGTCTTCATTCCTGCGACCCCCCCAACCTGCCAACAGATGGATCAGACTGCAGACATCTGCACTGGCTTCATTTCAGTCAACAGAACTTCTGCTCCGACGTCTGTGTCTTGAGTGACAGAGTCAGGGGGTGGAGCCTGTTAGATTGACAGTGACACGTTGGGACTGTGTGCATGTTTGTGCCACTAATTCATCTGTGTGTGTGTGTGGTTGTGAGTACTGGTATTCGATATGTTATGGGGACCATATGTCATTTTTAGGTTATAAACATTAACCTTATAAATATATATATACATATACAGAATGATCTTTTTGAAAAATAGCAGCTAACATAGCAGAAAGTTTGCTGTGAGGGTTAGGTTTTGGGGTAGAAATATTGTAGGGTGGAACGTACCCAATGAACATGAAAACCCAACGTGTGTGTGCGTGTGTTTCCTTAGATGAGTTCTGGTTTTCTGACGGCTCCCTTGCGGACAGGTCGAAGTTCAGTGACCCTGGTCTCATGCCTCTACCAGACACAGCTACTGGTTTGGACTGGTCTCACCTTGTAGATGCAGCAAGAGCCTTTGAAGGTAGGTGGAGAAACTGTATGTATGGGTGTGACTTCCGTCCATCTTTAACCGTGCCAAAAAAATGTGCATCATTTCAGAAAGAAGTCAATATTCACACTAGACAGCAGCATCACTCAGACTAAAGAAACTATGATTAAACACTCAGTCACAGGGCTGGGGCCCATCTGCATCTGAAAACATGGCCCCGTTAGGCCCGTCTGTGCCTTTAGCAACACTCGGCGTCTCGTGTGAGGTCCTCTGTCATTTCTGTAAGTGGAATGAAAAGACACCATCATCATTGTGTTAATGGCACTCTTACTCACTCATTAAAGCCATTTAACCTCTTTTTGAATGTTGAGTCACATGACTAGTGTGCTGTGAGGAGCTTTTTGGTTCTTTTCAAATTCATCCCTCATTTTGAGGCGTGTGTTTGGCTGGATGGCCACAGCCTTTGTGAGGACAACTGAAGGCATGACTAGAGACTTTGTCTTCATACACAAAGACAAACTATTAGTAAAAGACGCCATAACAGAGAAAGGGTTAAGATTGACAACAGCTATAATTATATTGACAGTTCTGTATGTTAGTGTAATCACACTGTACATTAAAGAAGACTCTATAAACGGCTCGTTCACTTTGAGATCTTCTCTACAGATCAGCGTGTAGCTTCATTCTGCAGCATGACGGACATGCAGAGAGCAGAAGCGCTGCACATCTCCCGCGAGCTCACTCGACGCGTGGCGGCTGCAGAGGACGCTGCACTGCAGGCAGGGTGAGTTCTTATCAAGTTGCATGCAAATCCTGTTGCATTACTGTGGTTTCATTATTGTACTTGTGTTTTTTTATGTTTAATGGCACAAACATTTATGGTTGGTTAGTTATAGTAACATTTATATGTCAGCGTCAGTAACCGTACGTGATACAGGAAAGCAGTAAGGTGAACAGGCCAGTCTATGATGAATTCAGCTGTTTTAAGTTGGTCCGTTAGCCTGACCAAGCTGGTGTTCATCTGGTTTAGCTGCTCAGCCAAAACTGACCCTCTGTGGTCAGAGAAAACTGCACATAGAGGGAAAGACAATGAAATCCAATGCTGTTATTTCTCCCCTTTAGGACACACTGAGAATGCAGCACACTTTGCGTTCATGCTTTATGAAACAGATTCTTGCATTGATACGAGTGTTGTTATCACATGATAGCTTACGTTGTGTTTCGATGTCTCTTTCCTCTTGCTTTTCTTCTGTCTTCAGCGACACGTCTCCCGCCACACTGACTGGTAAGGTCAATCAGCTGGAGGTCATTCTGAGACAGCTGCAGTACGACCTGAAGAAGGTAAACACGCTCAGAAACAAATGCAGGATGCATTTTTGGCCGCATCTTTTGCGGCACTTACAGGTTTAGCCACATGAGATGTTTTTGTCATCTTGCCCAGCTTCAGAGCTTGATTTTCTCACAGATGCAGTCAATTCATATTTTAAATGCAGGGAAATGCGTCAGCTGCAATTGTCATTTTACCGGAGGAAGGGAAGGATGACCAAACAATGCATCAAACGTGCTGTAATGCGCTTCCAGCACACTGAGTTGCCACTTTGTCATGCCAGTTTAATGTCCTGTGATTTTAAACTGCTGCATTCACAATAACAGCAGCAAGTGACTGACCACCAGAAATGCGCTTGGAGAATGTGACTGAGATTGTGACTTGTGCAGACAATATTGCAGCTGGTGGAAGTGCAAAATATACTGCAGCGTTGCATGGAAATGAATAGGCTTGCAAAGCTGTTAATTCTGGAAATATTCCAAGTACAGTAAATCCTTCCGCTCTAGTTAAAAGTTCTAGTTAAAGGTGAAGTTTCATTTGTGCAGCATATTTTCAGACCTTTGAACTTGATGCCTGTACTCATGATCTTCCTTTTTTTGTCCTAAAATGTTTCATCTGTCTGTATTTGTGTTCTGTGAGCAGGAGAAGGAGGACAAGGCGATTCTTCAGGTGGAGGTGCAGCACCTGAGACAGGACAACATGAGACTGCAGGAGGAGAGCCAGACAGCCGCAGCTCAGCTCCGCAAGTTCACCGAGTGGTTCTTCCACACCATCGACAAGAAACCTTGATTCCTGACAGAGCTGAGACCTTCTCCCTGGACCCTGCTCTCTCTCTCCCTCTCTTTGAGGCTAAAGAGAAGCAGGAGACCCTGGAGAGGGGAAAACCACTGGAAAACTGTCCGTCTGTCGCTGAAGCATCAGATACCTTCAAATCAAATTTCACTGATGCTTTAGCGACATACTTACTCTAGCAAAGCCCAATTCTTACTGCGATTCCAATGAGATGTAGAATGTAAGTATGTACTGGACTCTGGACGTCACCTTGTTGGTGCTAGTTGGAGTAGATGAGTTGGTTAACCAACTAAACCTTCACACCAGGTGGGACAAATGGAAACTGGGACGGTTTAGCCTGGAGAATGTACTTGTACCAAGTCAATATCAGCACCTGAATCCTGAGCTTTGAGCTGGACTATGAATGTAACGTTAGCTGGACGTTTTGTTCCGGATTCCCCAAGACACGTGATGAAAAAACACTTTTCATGTTTCTTGTGTATTTCTGAAAGGTTACGCAAATATTGCAGTCCAGAGGTCAGCGATACCTTCATCACTCAACGTTTCTGAATGATTTCTGTCACCCTCATCAAGTTCTGGCAATAAACAGAGTCTCTGAACTTTCCAAACCGCATCTCAGTTAGCACAATGTGAAGTTTCAGAACTGATTCGGCTCTCCTGTACTGTATTTACTGGGACTGTGTCTCAAAGGGAATTAGACATGTGCGGGTGTGTGTGCAGTGTGATCCTTCTAAACACAAGCCTTCAGCTCACTGAATCCTGGTGTGTGTGTGTGTGTGCGTGTGCGTGTAGTAACTGTACACACAGTACAGTATTTTCTCCTCACAGCTCTGAAACTGACTGTGTGTACCACATGCCAAAATGTGTTTATTTCTGTACAGAAGCTCTAGTCAAGTGTCTTGTATTTAACACTGTTATTTAAGCTTATTTAACCTGAACTGCTCTATTTTAATAAATGAGGTAATCAGACGTGTGGGTTTCTGCTCTGGGAAAGGTCAAAGCAGTCGCCTGTAGTTTGTCTGTGTTGATTATATTCGTAATTTGACTGATTTGTTGTTTTATTTCTCATTCCAGCGTTTGGATGCTGCTAGGTGATACTTTGTTGGTTTCTACGCTTTTACAAACGTGTTCCTCTGTACATTTGTTTCATGTAAGTTGGGTTGCTTTTTTTTAATAAATGTTGCTGTAAAAGATGTCTGTGCCTGTAATAAATAATGCTGTTAACTGGGTGAAACTCACAAATATATATATATATATATAAAATAAAAAATAACAATATAATATAATAATACAGTATGCATTCACTGAGCTTAGAAACGCACATGCTGCTTTTCTCAGAGTCTTTACTTTGATTGACTTAATGATGACATGGACATTTTTCCACTTCAGTGGATGCAGAATTATTGTTGCCATGGGTTTTGTTGCCATGGAAGCAGCATATTCCACTGAGGACCCTTTTGGGAATACCTGTGTGAGAATACATTCATATCTAATGGCCTCTTATCTGAGCTTGTGCAGATGAACCCGCGCTCCACTCGGACCACTTATTCTGTTTGTTGTGATTTTTCCCTCCTGTCTTTGTGTGTGTCTGTCTGTGTATACAGGCGTATGTGTATGTCTTGCTTTCTATCATAATGGTTTTTAGTTTGTCTTTACAAACCATTCTTAATGGGATAGTTCACTCAAAAATGAAATTTCTGTCAGCATTTATTTAGTTGTAAATCTCTCTAAACCCACGTTACTATCTTTCCTCATTAAACAGAAAAGTAGAAATATTTCTGCTTATTTTTGGTGCTTAACAGCCTTTGTCTGCATTTTGGATAACAGCATATTTTAATATTCTAAAATATTTCCTTGTTCCACAGAGGAAAGACAGAAAAGAATATCAATGTTTGTAGTCAGATGCTGGGGAAAATAAATGTTGACAGAAAATATAATTTTAGGGTGAGCTGTCCTTTTAAGGGAGAGTCACACCCTCTGTTATCAGCAGTTAGACTCTGCAGGCGATTAGTCTGGTTTCAGTGGTTTCTTTAAGCAGTAGCTAAATGATGCTTTTGTGATCTTTCTGTTTTTTATGTCAGTTTTCTTGAAGCTTCAAAGAAGCCAGACTCATAAATCACATAATGATTAAAGAATCAACTGTACATTTACACACACTATAAATCTCAAAGAATTTCTGTACACCATCAGAGAGCGTTGCAGGATTGAAGTGGTACATGTGCGGAAAGGCATGGAATTCATGAACACACACATGTTCCGTCCTACACATTCCCACAGCAGGTCGGAATGACATGAATTGAGGAGAATGTTTCTGTTCTCCACATGTTAGTGGCTGCAGAGAGTCGGGGAGAGCTTTCACGCTCAGAAATAAAGAGTGATTCACTTTGTGTTTACACGCCATTCTCATGGCACTCTAAAAATATTTACACAAAGCCAGACAGGAAGTAGAGCAAGTAGAGAGGAAGTAGAGAGTCTGACTGTACATGGGTTTAAATTTACCCCCTTTTCGGTTTTACATGAGGTTCTTCAAAGTGGAGAAAGGTTCTTTAGACTATAAACAAAGGTAAGAAAGAAACGGTTCTTTTAAGAACCTTTGACTAAGCGGTTCTTAAGGGAACCAAAAATGGTTCTTCTGTGGCATGTACAGTGAAGAACCTATATTGTGGTGTGGTACATGTTTTTTCTGGGCATGTCTAGCTATTAATTTATAATGGTATCCTCTTTTGTATACAGTAAAGCATACAGGGGCTGACAAACTCCAGAAGCTTCTGTGTTCCACAGGAAACTAAGAGTAAAACAGGTTTGGAACAGCATGAGGGTGAGTAAATAATGCCAGCGTTTCTATTTCTATAAAGTTTTTAAATAATAAATCACATCATACATTACATGCTGTTATCAAACTGGGAATCGACTTCTAATCCTTTCCTGTAGCTCAGTGGTTAGAGCATGGTGTTAACAACGCCAAGGTCATGGGTTCGATCCCAGGGATTGCACATACTCAATGTATAGTGATCAATGTGTAGTATAATGCAATGTAAGTCGCTTTGGATAAAAGCGTCTGCCAAATGCCTAAATAAATTAATAAATAAATAATCAGTTCTGACGTCAGTACATGACTCATATGTGAAGGTGCCTCAGGAACCTCTGATCGTTTCCACAAATGAAAGTGCCAGTGTGGAAAGAACTTTCCCACAACACATAAAAACAAGTGAAGAAAAGCATCCAGACTGCTGACTGAACTGCAGCCCGCAGGAGAACTTGCAGCCAGCGTGTTTTGACTGCACGACAGATGCTGTGTTCTCCACAGGGACGGCTTTGCAAGGACTGATCGAATAATGAATTTTGCATGTTGCTCTATTTTGGGAGAGGGATAATATATTTTTTTGATTGGTTTTCTGCCTCTGTATAGCTTGTGGCGAGCGCAGCTGTTCGGGTGTGGTGCGATCCAGTGCTCCTTTGCAAGGGATTCTGGGTAAGCAGTGTTGGCATAGTCCACTGTAGCACTATACAGCTGTAGTCCTATATGATGACGTTATGCGCCTTCACTGCTGCTCGGCTAAACTTTGATTCAGGGTTCATCTGGTTTTCATGAAACAGGGTTTGCTCGTGAAATTCAGCCACAAGGCTGCTAGTTTAAAAGCTCATTACACGCGTCTGCAGAGTTGATTTTAGACTGTGAGTGTCATATGTTGTTGTCCTGTCGTGTTTTCTTTTGTCCATGAAAATGTTAAATGTGTCATTGGTTAAATGATTGATACATTACAACCCAATATTTCACAAGCAACGTACCATCAATATTAACACAGAGACTTCTGCTTACAAACAGAGTTCCTTTAAAGAAGTCTGCGAACTCAGCGGCCATCTCTGCGTCGCTGTGTCAGGCAACACGGCAAGTTATTATTACCTTATTAAGATATATCTTAGATCATATCTTATTGTTTCTAAAATATCCTAACGGGGATATTTTAAATACAGATATCTCTAAAATCACTGACTACGGTCACAATGAAGCAACATATTTTTGACCAACTATTGAACCTGACATTAACTGTAGTATAAATAGTGTAACTGTTTCTTCAGCTCAAATTGTGTTTTAATTGTGTTTTTCCAGATAACAATTGGCTGTTTTTACTAGTAGGCGGGACTTCATTCACTAGAGCGGCCATACTATGTTGCACTGTCCCCCATTCACAGTAACAGAACTGCAGCATCCTAATTCTATCATCTTTGTTACCAAGCACGTACCTGAGCCCACAGTCGCACCGCCTGAGAGCTTCCAGTGACAGTAATCAAATATTTAAGATGAAGAGGCCGCAAACATTGTGCCAGGAAAAGTCAATATTCAGAGGCGGCACTTCGGTCTTGGCTGGAGTATGTGGTCATGTGTGAGCTCAAGCTAAACCAGAGCGGCTGTGTGTTTTGTCTTTATTATCTCGCACGCTCTGGGCTCATGGCCCTGCTGGAGCTGCTGTAGACCGTTTAGGCAAATCCATTCTGCCAAGCAGGCCGGCGTGGACAAAACACGAGCGCGCTAGCAGACGTGAGGTGGGGTCTGTCTTAATGGAGGTTTAATCTTTGTCTGAAATCTCTGCCAGTACAGCAGATGGGTTCTTCCACTGACACGCGACTGCTGGAGGTTTCTGCATGGGGATCATTTTTCTGGAGGTGTTTGGATATTCTGGAGCTGAGACCAGCAGGAATTTAAACAAAGACTGTGTACCGTATCCCACAATGCAATGCACTCAACATTGGATGGAAAGTTTTCGGCCACAATTTTCTCTTTCTTGACATTAGTTAATTGGACTGTCAAAACCCTAATTAGTTCCAAGATGATAATTGCTAAAATTTAACGTGTTTAGGTGATATGACAATTTTTGAAGCATGTAGCTTAACATATTAAAGGCAAGATTTTCAGTAAAAAACCTATGAATATGAGCTGCATTTATAAAGAAAACTTGATTATGTGAGGTTATGAAAACAGATTTAAAAAACCTGAGGGTGAGTAAACAGACAGTTTTTCATTTTGAGGAAACTATGCGGATGCTCTGACAGAGAGCAAATGTACTGAAGCAGTTTGATCATTTAACCTCTGAGTGTCTTTAGTTCTGTGTGATGAGTGACATTGATTTTCAGTTGTCTCAGATTACTGGAGCTGCTGAAACACAAACTTCTTTCCAGTGAAGTTAGAGGATGCAGACTCTTATGCAGGTGATGCTGTGCTTTAATGAGAGATCAGAGAACTACACAGAGGAAAAGTTATTGGCGCCGCATGAGAAATGTGAGACGAGACAGGTCAAATAAACAGAATATTTCAACTGTTATTAATCATTAGTGTTGTGTTTGATCATCTCAGCATTGACTGTTTTTCTGATGGCAATAGATCAAACAGTTTCATTTATTAATACCCCAGAAAAGACAAACATGTTACCTAATGCCTTTTCTTCTGTTTATTGTGGAGTTTCAGATCAGTTACGTAGATGAATTTTTGAAACATTGGCAGCATTTCAGTCCAAACGTTTGCGGCTGATTCTAATAACACATACTCAGGAAATCTGTGAACGTCAGTCGAATCTCTCATGAACGCAAACAAAAGATCCATCAATAGTTCCGCTCATGGGAATCGCTGATCTCTCCTCTAAATTCCACAGAAACCTGCAAACGATTATCAGAATCTGCTGAGTGTTTAGACTGTTCGCTTCTTTTTGTGAGCTTTTCTTTAAACGTGCAAACGTCTGAGAGAGAGAAAGCTAGTGAAGGTTAAGCATATTTATTATGAATGAGTGAAATGGCTTTTATACATTCTTAAAAACCTTCCCACGAATTAGTCATTTCGCAGCTAATATTATCCAGTTACATACTAGAACAAATTCAGTTAAATGCTCTTGTAGGGAACGTTTGTTCATGAAACGTTTGTTTCTAAAGAATACATGCACGCATGAATACTAGCAGAACAGTAAATAAATCAGACATTTAACAGCACTGAGTCAAGCGCAGGACCAGAGCACAGATACATTATATTTACTGTAAATATCACACAGACAAACTATTGCAGAACAAGAGTTATACGGCACGTTATATTATTCATCTTCTCTGGAGAATTACTGAATATAAAAAGTTTGTTTGCAAGACTTGGAGCTGAGCTCTGAAACATCATCCACACATCGTCATTTGCCTGAGAAACACTCAACGATTCTCTCTCACATCTTTGTGGGTTTGGCTCAATATTTCAAGGGCGAAGGTAAGGTTTCACTTTTTTAACCCAAGCAGACCAGCAGCTGTTATGGCGACTGCGTGATTCTGAGCAGCTGGTCATTTTTCTTCATATTGGTAAATTGTGAATTAATTTTATGTGGCTATCCCATCATGCATTTCTTCAGTTGCAGCTGTTGCTCTCAGCTTGTCATGAACCTACAGACTAAATGTCAGTGATCTCTGGAGCCCTCAGCACTGCTCATGCTGGACGTCTCTCTCATTAAACACACCCAGATCAGGTCAGCCTCTACTGAGCTGATGAGTCAGGTTGAATTTGATTCAGGGTAGACCAGGTTGAATCAGGGCGAGGGTGAGAAGCGGGCTTTTAAATGAACCAAGCGAGATGGGTTTAGATCAAGGTAGACAAGTTGTTCAGATCCAATTTTAGAGCATAATTAATGAATCTCATTAATAAACATGTTTTTGCAAGAACTATTTTTTGTATAGATCATTAAAATGGCACTGCAGAATGAATTAGCATACATTAGCAGCATTTGATAATCTGTCAGATTTCACTCGATTTCTGATCGATTTTGATTTGGCTACATTTAGAGCGTCAAAAATGAACCCATTGTTGATTTGCAACAGGAAACCTGAGGAGCCTGCAGTAATGTTTGGTCTCTGGCTGATAAAGCAGGAAAGATCAGAGTTCTCTGGATCAGATCATGTCACACTCACTCTGAGCACAAACACAGATCATGATGGCAGATGTGACAGAGTCTGTGGTTTAATAATTAATTAATAATGACTCACTGTTGGGTCTGACTGATGGAGTCTGACAGTAAAGGAGCGACACACAGGTAACATCCTTTTATTTTCTGAGCTACTGGAATCCCATCTGTACCAGACCTACTTCCTGTCTTTACTACTTATACTGAAGTTTACCAACATGAAAAATGTGTCAAATTATTTCAATAAAATTATATTTCTGTCATTAATAATCATCTCACTACAAATCTGTATGTCTGTTATTTTTAAAAACGCAAAGGTTGTTGTTTAAACAACTGTAAGATAATTACATCCCCTACATACAATGACATTATAATGATCAGAGTTTTCAAGCTCCAACAGTTTAGGAAAGTCAGTGGGAGCTAATTAATATTCATGAGCTCAGTCTTTGCCCAGTTCTGCCACCAGTGGACCAGAAAGCTGACAGGTGATGTCACAGCATTACATCACATCTGGCATCAGTAAGACACTGAGAACTGATCTGAAAGCAGCTGAAGAATGAAACTGCTGACTGGAGGTGTAGCTCTGCGGTGACCAGACCGTGTGTTTGCTAGAGATGTGTTTGATAACAGTAATGACGGTACGATATGAGACTGATAAGTATGAGTGACAGGTGTAATCGCTCATATTACAAAAGAGCTTAAGGAGGTCGAGAGAACGTCCAGAGAAAGGATCATGTCTCAGGCAGTTAACATCAGTAACTGCCACAGGGTTCAGAGCGTTACATGTCGCTTTAACAGATCTGATAAATAACATCAATTAGACTCAAGAAGCTGCGGTTTATAGTTCATTTAGAACGGCTACGGGGCGCGTTAGCCACGAGCAGTTCTAAATTCACTCTAAAAACATGGTGTCATTTTGGATAAAAGTATCTGCCAAAATGCATAAACATAAATGCTGTAAAAAATAGAAACGGCAACACAGAGAGATAAATTAAAACTGACTGGAGATGTTTATTTATTAATTTACAACAAACATGGCTCAACCAATCATAATCAAGTACTGGATCTGTTTTATAAAGAGTTTTCTAAGCTTATGACAGGTAGCTTGGAAAATGAGCCCCAAAAACTCAATCTAATATTTACTGTCTTGCATTTCATGCGGCTCTGACTGCTGCCAGACAGACTTATGAAGAAATTCTTGCTCTGGATTAGTGCTGCATTAATGCAACACGGCTTGAAATGATTGAGCTTCTGGATGAAGCCCAAATATGAGCAAAGCCAGTAAAAAACAGCAGTATGTGTTGTTAATTAGAACAGAGACGCAGTAATCCACATTTAATTGTGTTCTGCTGTTTGGTGTCGTACCTCAATATTGTTGAGGAATTATTTCTTTTAAAGCTCTGTACTTTCCTCCCAAAACCTCGAGCCAAATGAACAGAGCATTTACTTCAGTGATGAGTAACTGATGTGATGGGCTTTAGTCACTGTGTGTCTCTCTCACCATCATGTTCTGAAACTGTAGGGAGGAAATTTTTCATACAAGAAACATCTAAGCAGAAGACTGTGGTCTTTATTTACTGTCTGCTGAACTTCATTGCATTCTCGAGATATTATGAAATATTAAGCATTACGTATGTTTTGAAAGATGATATAATGACAGGCTTTAAAAACCAAACAGGTCTGCTGTGGTTATGTGTTACACATCACAGTGTGCACTATTAAGTGTGGATCCACAGGAACTGAGTTCTGCTCAAGACGGCCCCACCGCACAGCTTGTCTAATCGCTCCCTGTACGGATGTTTCTGTCACACACTGGCTTTCGTTCTCCTCCAGAACGGTTTTGAAATGCTGACTGAGATGAGCTGTGTTTACTCTCTTCAGCTGTAGAATGAGACGGCTGCAGGGTTGGCTTGTGCTGAAAAGTGACTTCTGGACAGCTTCAGCTGAGGCTTTCCAGAGACTCTGGGACTGTTTGGGGTAAAAAGGTCCTTCTGTCCTTCCTGTGCAGGATGAGTTTCCTGTTAACACAAAAGAAACTCAAACACTATAGAACATTGTTTTGTACAGTAAGTGGTGTTGTACAGTAAGACTGTATGTTTGTTTGTAGGCTGGACATACATAGAACAGAATGTCCCAACTAACAGGAAACGTTCTCAGCATGCTGGCTAACATTCATTAACGTTCTGTCAAGGTTTTTAAAAATGTTCCTGAAGTAACAGTGGTAGAACTCTTTTAACGTTATATATCATATATATCAAAAACGTTCTTAAGTAGATAGAATATAAAGTTTAAATAATGTTCTTAAAACCAAGCATTAATGTTAACACAATGTCTCAAAAACTGGATGTTTTGAACGTTTCTAAAGAAATTAGAAATAGCATTTTTTATTACTTAACGGAAATGTTAGGAGAACGTTCTCACAAGTTAACATTGTAAGCTGGATCATTTCAACCGAATGAGGTGGGTATAGACGTAAGGTCAGCACACACGCCACACAAGTACACAATCACAGACGCATCTGCAGATGTTTGGCTAATGCACGCGGTCTTGTTGTACATAATGCGCGTTCATGCATTAATGCGCTGGTAACAAATTACTCTGCACTGAAGTGTAGAACTGTACTGGCCATTAGTGCATCTTAAACTGCTTTGAATAAACTGCAGCTACAACATCATTCATGCTGTTCTGCATCTCATACAGAAATCTTCCTGTTGCTGTGGAAACAATAAATGCCACAATACAGTAATATAGAAACAAAAGAGTGAAAATATAAAGTTCTATTAAAGTGGCTCTTTTACAGTGCGATACCACTGTAGCCTCACTGTAGCTTCACTGTAGCTTCACTGTAGTTTCACTGTAGCTTCTTGCAGGTATGTCATGTTGTTTCTAAAGCGTTTGAGCTTGCACAGATGCTGAAGTGATGCTGAAGATCTGCAGAGATGTTCCTGTGTTTACACACATGGCTTTCATCTATTCTTACTCCGCACGGGATGTTGCGGAAATGACACACAGATTATTCCGTACATTCACTTTGATATTAAACTGTTGCGCGTTTCCCTGCTGAAACAACAGACGTTTGGACCATCTACAGTTCCAGAATGTTTGCATCTGGCAGACGCTTTCATCCAAAGTGACATACAGTCACCAGGTGTGTTTCAGTACCTGTGTTTCCTGGGACCGAACCCACAACCTTTGCACTGCTAACACAACGCCCTGCCAGTTGAGTATAGGAACTTAGTTAACTATATAACTAGTTTACCTAAATGGTCATTCTAACAAGCAGAAAAATATCTGTAGGTGAAAACTGATCAGAAAGGAAATATAAAATGAAAACTGAATAATATCTGTACAGTATTTCTGCTCTGGTTCATTCAAATATGAAAGTCTGTTTTTCCACATTTATTATTTCTGTCAATGATACAATTTAAATTTGTGTTTTGAGTTAAAAATGATTTTTTTATTGAAGGGTTTCAGAGCTTTAGATGAATTCACCGAAACACACAATTAACAGGATTAAATAAAAAATAAATGACATAAAAACAAGTTGATTATTAATAAAGAAAATGTTGTTATTTGGTTCTCGTAATGTTCTCAGGAGATCTGGTGCTGTTGTTTGGTGGAGTATTTATGATATTCTAATCTCTAGATACAAAACCTCTGATAAGACTTTCTCTAACCAGCACCAAAAGTCACTCTCTGAGATAACATTCAAGTGTGCCACACAAGTCTGACAGCTCATTGTTAAATGCTAACACAGTGGGGGTGAGAGTCAGAGGGGCTTTTGAACTGCCTTCAAAGCTCAAATCGATAACAGTCTTCTATCAGATACACCCACGTGCAAGCTGAAGGGGTACAAACCAGCAGGTCCCCCCACTACAATTACCCACTCTCTCAAAAAATGTGATTCTGAGATACCCCTGCAGGGGCTTTAGTGCAGACAGACATGTCGGTGTTTTAAAGCTGGAGAAAAGTACATTTAAGCATATTTTGATTAAAGATTAAAGATATTTTGCGTGGATTGACTTACATGTAGCACACATTACTAGTTACGGATGTAATTACTACAAGTAAACAGATCACATCACTTATTCTGATATATTCACACACTGTGAACAGAAAGCCAGACACAGATTTTATGCTGTATGTTGTGCGGGTCCCACTGGAGAGGCCAGGCTAGAATCAAAGATCTTTGTCCTCTAAACAGATGTTTTCCTATCAAGGTGATTCTCGTTTCCCAGTGCAAGAGAACACATCCAACAGTAAGCAAAAGATTTACTGGCAGTTTAAATGAAATCTGCTTTCCCAGGGGCCGGTTCTGAAGTCTCCACGCCTGAAATAACCACACGAGGTTTTATGATACTCATTCTAAGTGACATATCACTTCTGACGCGGGTTTGAATAGCAGCACATCAGCACAGGCTGATGGATACTCACAGTCTGCGGTCTGGGCATCTGTTGTTTGGTTTGATGATGGCTTTTTGTCTCAGGATCGACTGATGGTGGTTGCAGTTCCAGGCAGAAATTGTGATTAATGTACAAAAACATTCTGTCAGCTGATTGGATGAGATTATGGGACGTGGAGCTGACCGTGTGTCTGGTGATGAGCACACACATTTGCCCTCATTATCTTCTGAAATCAGCCACAAATGAATACAACCCACACGGGCTGCCCAGCTGTCACATGACCGCCGGAGGAGAGAGATACCTCGAAAACAGAAGAAAAATTCGGACTCTCTGTTCATAAAAAACAAAGATTTTTTACAATACTTATTTGTAGTAATTGTTTTGTTTTAAATGTCCCTTTTCTTATCATGTATGATTCAGTTGTGAACATTATTCTAAGGAAAAAGGATTGTTGTAGTGAAATATATTTTTTCGTGTAAAAACTAGAATAAAAATATCTAAAAAATATCTAAAAATAATATTAAAAAATAATCTCAGGAGTCACCCTACACTCCTTCACTAATGGACTCACAAATGGCTAAGGTTTACAATACCTTTATTGTGAGTAATCGGTTATTTAACTCATTTTTCGGCTGTCTTGTTTGTTGAGCTCTATGTAGTGTACACAATCTTAATCTTTATTCAATCTCAGATTCCTAAAACTGCTTCCTCTCTACAGGGCTGTAGGTGTAACAGTTTAGCAGTGGTGTCACAGTGACCCCCTCTGGCTTGGAGTCTAAAACAACAATAAAACTTCATCATTTACATGTGTTACCAGATTTCTTTTTTTCCATTGAATTGCCAATGGCCTTGTGCTGACTGGATAGTTACAGTTTTGCTAATATACAACCACATCACGCTTTTGTTGCTGTGATACTGCATCAGTTTCATCATTGTACGTCAAAACAACATTCAGCTCTTCAGCGAATAAATAAAACTCAGAGTCTATGCAGTACCGCTGCACTCAGAAGCTGTTTTCTGTGTCTCTATAAAGAGATACAATAACTGATAACCAGATGCCAAACCGTTTATAACCCTGAGAAACATGTGAATCGTTAGTAACATTTATTGTCCTGCACTTGAACTTTATATAATCACAATAGTTCTGTTATTGTTGAGTGATCTTGTGTCTGTGCTGTCTCACACGCAGCGTTAACTCTGCAAATTACAAAATAATAACAACAATATCTCTCATGTTCTCTCATACTGGTAAACAACTGTGGTGCTTGTTAACATAATCTTTCCTCATCTTTTTTTTTCAAAATAATATATTTTAAGGGAGTTGCACAATGAGATTGTGAAACGTTGATACATGAATAGCCATTAAAATCTATTAAATATTTATGAGCGCATAAACCTCACCTGTCTTTGTACACTTATATTGTTTATATACGCAGCTAGTTATAAACAATATAA
Source organism: Botia kubotai (assembly GCA_036877585.1). NCBI lineage: Eukaryota > Metazoa > Chordata > Actinopteri > Cypriniformes > Botiidae > Botia > Botia kubotai. Next base: position 5,854 of record JAZGTI010004307.1, on the reverse strand, counting down.
TCTAACATTAACCCCAACAGAAAACGTTTTGCAGTTTTACAATTTAAAAACTTTTTTTACTATATTTTTGTAGTGTTGTTTGGCTGACTTTCGGATATAAATGTGTCGCCAATATATGTTTAAACACACACAGCTGAAGTGATTTCATGCTCAACTAATTCAGCATTGATTTACACATTGACCTCTGCTAATGTGACTGACACAACAATCTCCATCTTAAGGAGTAAAAATCCAATCATCTCACACTGCAGGAAATAAAGACATGACCTCCGTCATCAGACTGCTTCTCCCAGCACCGTGTCAATGCTGCATATAAACACATGGACATCAGGATTCATGTATTGACTGCTGTTGGCATTGGACGGCTGGATGATTGTATTTCTGTCCACAGCTCGGTCACACTGTGACATCATTTATCAGAGGAGCAGCTCATCAATTTGGGGGGTTTAAATGTCATGAAATGTTTCTGACATTGTTCAAACAGCTATCTATATACACATTCATAAATGAATCTCTTTCAAATTAAATGTTCATTTAAAATGGAATTGCTTTTAAAATTTAAGCTGTAATCTGTAACGTTTTTCGGTTATGAACAAAAATCAGTTATTAAACAAGTACAGATCAGTGCTCAACACGATCTCTTTACCGTACCCTGATTCACAATGATGAGTTTATAATAATCATTTATTATAAATATAATAATCATTATTATAATCATTAATGTTACGAATAAGAACTTTTTTAAAACATTCCAGTAATAACTTAAGAATATTGTTGATATATGATATATAAAGTTAAAAAGTTCTACCTAGTTACTGCAAGAACGTTTTCTGACAAAGAGAATTTGTAGAAAACATTAGTCAATGTTCTGAGAACGTTCCCTGTTAGCTGTTATGTCATTTATATTGTACTGCATTACTGTCTTTCTAACTCTAGATTCTCAGATAAAACACATTACTGCAATGGTTCTATAACATTTATAACATGATTAATGATCAATCAGCCCATCGCTGCATTCGAACAGGTTTGTGTGGCGTCGACAGATTCCAGTTACTGATATTTTGTGTTTCTCGCCGCACCAACAACCCAGAAATGTGCAAAACGGCACCCAAGGAAAAACAAGACACCCCAAAAATAATCTTCCCCCTGGAAACTCTGACACAGGAGATTTGCGGCCACCCGTCATGCCTGTCAAAACCCATCTGGGAGCATTTTTGGGCCCAGCAGGAGGAGCGGGCGGCCTGTGTTCAGTGGCTTCCTGCCAGAGTCACTCTCACACTGAGTCCAGCACTCTCACACGTCCTCCACAAACACTGAGATACAAGCAGAAGACACAAGAGATCAAATAAACACACACATGATTTAAAACCAGCACAAAACCAAAAAGGTCAAGTTTACTCTCTGGAAACACACTTTTGGTCTCATTGTGCGTTATTGATTAGTGTACATCAGACAGCACATCTTTTTTATCAAAATGTTAAAAACATGATCAGATCTTTCACAAAATATAAAACCTGCAAAAATATGTTTTTAAAGGTGACACATGCGACAGACTACACTTATTTTCATGCAACAGTTAACTATTTTTTAAGCTACTGTTTTGGGTAACGTAGCCTTTCTAAAATCCTGCCAGCTTTATAACAATGTCATTCTGATTATTGTTATAAGATTACAGCAATGAAACTACATCACAGCTTTAAAATAAATGTTGGTGTCAGGACATGTGGAGCTGCTCTCAGAGGTCAACCCGACCTTCAGACTCAGACCAACTGCTGATGGAGAAAATCAGATCTTGCCCTAATTTTATTGTGATGGTTGATTATTGTAAAATGGGCCGTGCATGTAGTTTTATGTTCAGTTCAAACATCACATGAAGACAATGTGCAACATTTTCCATCATGCTTCATCTGAACACGATCAGAAGAACCTGAATCCTCATCAACTGTCCACTGCATTTACACAGAACACGTGTCGTGTATCTGAACCTCATGTCCCTGCAGGTGAAGACACAGTCAGCTCAGCCAGACGTTCTCTGTCCCTGAGCTGTCTCAGCATCTTCTGTCTGAAGATTTGCAGAGATGAGTTTTTTTCTGTCTGAGTTTGTATTATTCATATGACCTCAAATCATTTAGTTTTTCATCTGAATTTAGGGTTCATTGGGTTTTTTGCTGTAGGACTTACACCCTCAATGCTCTGACATCATGTAATGCACGAGTTTAATTTCAAAAGCTAGTATTATATAGTATAACATCTAAATATGATTAAATAATATATTCAAGAAAACACAAAAATAAATAATAATGTGGTTGCTAAGGTGTTCTGAGGGTTTATCATGTTGCTATGTGGTTGTTGTCGTGGCCTCTCGTTAGGATTTCTTGTGTTTTATTGTCTTTCTGGAGAAGTTGATTTCTGATGAGAAAATTAAAGCACATCTTTCATAAGATTTGAATTGTGCACAGGCACTCATGTTTGTTTCTACAAGGAGCACTGTATAGATCTTTCCATAATGGCTTCAGGAGGAGAACACCGGACACAAAGTCTTCTCTCAGTCTCTGGGGTGCTTCAATAGGACGAGGAGCTTTTACATCTCCTCCTCTGAGGCTGCTCTAATTATCCCTCTCTCTCTTTTCCCTCCAGCTATCTCTCATGACAGTCATGTTATTAGTGTTGCCTGGAGCGTGCGGCTGTACAGAGAAGCCGTTGGCTGGAGGTGGCCATGAGAAACTGGAGCACCATCTGTTTTATTGAACAAGGTGTGAGGAACGTGTGTGTGTGGGTTTATTGCACTGGGAAATGTGAGAGGAGGCCATTATTATGTTTTTACCTCAAAGCCACATGCAGTACAAATTGACCCTTTTAAAGGTACGGTAGGCAGTTTCAGAGAGGCTAGCAATAGCAAGCTAGCTTTGAAAGCATAAGATCCCGCCCTACCCTCAGAGCTCACCAAAGCCACGCCCCCTCCAACACATGAACACATACATAGTTTGACAGGCAGGTCGGACATCCTATCTCTGTATTCTGATTAAATACAATGATTGGATGAACCATTTTAAGGTTTACTGGTCAGTTTAACTCCCTCACTGACCAAATAACTTGTTTTTAACCTTGAACAAGTCACAACATCCACATGTAAAGCTTTTGAAACTAAATAAACATATTATTGTGCTAAGCAAAAGAGAGTGAAGTGAAAGAGAGGCTGCAGGTCAGCAGCACCAGACATCTGTAACCTGAAGACAAGAGCTCCATTTATGTGGAATTCAGAGTTAATGTTAAATGTAGGACGTGCAGTTATTGTCAGGATTTTTATTATTGTGACAATATAATAATTTCAAAGCACATTTTCACCATTAAAATCTTGTTAGTCATGCAATAATCTGGCCATTTTTTTTATCATAAAATGTTATTCAGTAAAAAATGATTACAAATATTTTTTTTTTTGCTTGTGATTTTGTCATGAAATGTGACCCAAACAGGTTTTCTAAGAATCACCAGATTTCATCTGTACAAAAGCATCATGTATGTGTACAGTATGTGTAACATTTCACCTGTTTAAGCTTTATAATAAACTACACATCACTGTACACTGTTTACTATTGTGTATGTCTAAATGAAAACACATTACGCCCCACGGCTGAAATCCACAGATGTAAAATCACCTCTTTATTTAACCGGACTGATTTAGAAAAGTCTGTAACAGTGTGACAGTGATTTTAAGTGACTGCTGTTAAATGTTTTTGTCACTGGACACAATTTCTCTCTGTTCTGTCTTAATATCTTCATTCTACTGAATACTGTGTATTCAGTTACTGTCTAACTTTTTGTCTAACTGTGTTCAGACAGACCTGCAACCTTTTGATATTTGGGAGCTGTTGTAATTACACAGCGTCATAATTACAGCTGAAACTCCAGTCACTCATTCTTTAAGATTTTAATGCTGTAGATGATTAAATATATGGCCTGTCAAACAGTGTGTGATTAATCTTCAGCACTTGATCATTAATGCTGTTGACTGAGTCAAGCCTCACTGTTACTCTTCTGAAATCATTAACCTCAAAGTGAAGAGGTGTGCGATAAGACTTCTGATCTTTGATGAAACAGGTGAATTATCTAACAGACTTACAGTGAATGGGGTTGATTGGGGTTCAGCAGATTCAGTGTGACATGCTGAAGACTCATGTTCTCATATTCTGCAGCTGAGAAACATCAGGCTGGGCTGAACATATATCTGTCGTCGTGTGTCATCAGTGAGAGAGACCTGTCCAGTCAAAACAGATTAGCAATCACTCGATGATTGTAAGAATGTTCCCCTAACGTTTCCATTCACTAATAAAAACATTACAAATGTTATTTTGAAAGTTCTAGGAACGTTCACGTCATCCAGTTTTTTAGATGTTGTAAGAATGTTTTTGATATATATATGACATATATAATGTTAAAATTGGAAGTGATGTGTGTGTGTGTGTGTTGCCTGCCAGGCAGCAGTAATAAGACATCTGTTCCAGAGCACCTGCAGAACACCAGATCCCTCCCAGAACCTCAGTCAGACCTGCAGCAGTTCTAATCGCTCTGACAGTCTGCGCATACATATGCGCATATTTTAAATGCAGACACAAAAGCAGGAGCAGAAATCAGTCTTCATTCCTGCGGATGCAGCGCAGACCTGATGTCCAGTGACATCATCTCACTTCCAGCAACATGCAGAATAAAATAACGAGAGATTTCGTTTGTAAAAATGCATTCATGTACACATAAGCCAGAAAAGAGCTTTAAATACAAATACAAACCATCTAGTGCAAATAAACAAGACCACACAACATATAATATACAGGTTCTGTGTATGACGTATGAGGTATATGGTACAGGATATATCAGATACAGTAACAGATGTTTTCTCTTTCATTCAAGTACAATGACCTTACGATGACCTTCGAAACCATTCACTGTCTTCTCTCAAAGATCTACTTCCTGTCTCAATCATTCAGACAGCCTCAGCCTGTTGACCTCATGACCTCACAGACTGTGTAAGAAACTGATGTTCACTTCCTGTCAGACGGCAGGATATCGTTCTTTAGACATTTCATGAAAAGATGTTCAGGTCATATTTCAGTCCAAAACCAAAACAAATAAATTATTATATCTACATCACTAGCCAGTTTTAACAACACAGAGTCGTTTTGCATTGTGACTTCATTTTTATGATAAAAAATAATTTAAAATTGTAATAATAATTTAACATTTTCATTAGGACGGTAAAATAAAGGTTTGAATTGAATTCAAGCGGAATGTTCCGGCTTTATGTTTCATGTCTGAGAGAGCTGATGGGATTTCTCATGCAGAAACCTAATGACTCTTTGTTAATAAAGGCACGTTAATTTGCTCTTAGATGAATAGAGATCATGGATCTACAAAGTGGAGTATTATTTCCAGAAGAGCAGGAATTTTTCCACAGAATATTTCCACATAAAGCAGATATACTGTGATATGATGGGAATCTATTGAAAAGTTCTGCTAATCATGTCGACGGTCATAAAGATGTCGGATTCACCTGCTCTGTTTTAAAATATTACAGGAGGTTACAGGATGTTTCCATATTCATGGGATGTTTCATATGAAGCGCACTAAAGCTCGTTGTTCTTGAAAGCCCCGAGTCATTGTCTCATGAGGACACTGATGTATCAGCAGATTCCGCAGCACAGAGCGTTTCCACGAAACCAGGTCAGTAAAAAAACACTGCGTATAATTCATACAGCATCTGTAGCCACAAGCCAACGGATGAAGCAGACAGATACATCTCCTGTGCTCTGACATCACACTGCCTGCTGTCCTGTGGGCACAATGTTCCTCTTGTAAACAA
>JAZGTI010004306.1:4234-28490 GCA_036877585.1 Botia kubotai | reverse complement strand
TTTTTAATACATATATAAAATATCTTGCAATCTCGTATACCTTTAAGCATAAAACTACTTTCTCTGTCATTAGGAAGTTTAAGACAAAAGCACAATAAAATCATCGTGGTATTCACAATGGCAGTTTATCATGTGTAATTAATATATATTACATAGCATAACGTGCCCTCGCTCTGTGTTTGTTTGTGCAGGTATCGAGTGTCCCCGAGGATCTCGGAACATGCCAGGCGGCATGCAGGTGGCAGAGCCTTACAGCGAAGAAGCCACACTGTTCACCAAAGAGCTGGTTCTTCAGAGAGAGGTAAGGTGCCCTTTTTTTGTTGCTTTACTCTTTACAGGCACTGTTTTTAGAGTTTCCATTCCTAGTCTGTTTTTTCCCCTTTCTAGCTGACATGACAGAAGCTGCAGTGTTTGTCTAGGTGGTCATTTTGTCACAACTATCTGTCTGTTCTCCTTACTGCGGTCTTGATTTTACCAAGTCTCTCAGACACACCGTAGATACCAAACTTTCTTCACAGAAGACACAGAGTATGATTTAAAAAAAAAATTGGAGTTAAACTAATGGCAATATGGTTCAGTTACAGTATGAATAATGGGTGCTAATATTGTGTCCGAATTGAGGAACTTCAGATATGCACACCAGCGCACTATTCTTACCTTTTCCTCAGGGTGCTCGACGCCATGCGAGTGCCTTTTCCATTAGTGAGCCACAATTGAGGTTGCCGGTGCAGTCGGGCCTAATGAGAGGAGCTTCTTTAAGAGCCTAACTTTAACCCGCACTTTACAGAGAATGGACACAGGAACAAGCTGCAGATAATTAGAAAAGAGGCAGAGAGCAAGAAAAATACAAAGATGGAGCCCTAATGACCCCCTGCGCCCACGGTGAAACAGAAAGTGTGGCCGGTTATTAAATGGAAGCTCTTGAGTAGAGAGTGGGCAGTGATATACTCAAAGTGAAGGGTGAGGTGTGTGGACACATGTCAATGTGTAAGTCCACTTTCATGCAACCATTTGACCCACAGTCATACCTTTGTGATGCCTTAAGGCCTGGTCATGGAGAACCTGTGAAAGTAAGGGAATTTCAACAAACCTACAATAGAAAAGCCTTCAGAAATAAAATTTTTTGTGTATATTTTATTTTGTAGTTATGCTGAGCTTTAAAATGTATTCTTGGTCAGTAAAAGTATATTATTACAGTCATACAGTCTTTGCCTGCTCACATCATAAAAATGTATTGTAAATACATTATAAAAATACAACTATAAAATATACAAAACTATATTAAAAATAAAAAATAAATTATATTGAATATGTAATATTCACATATTCAAATATTTATTCTTTAATAACATTCTTTGAAGTTTCTGTACAGACAATGATCTAATCAACCTAGTCTCCAAATAAAGAAAAAAAATGTAGCACAAAAGATTTTATAGAACATCACTGATGAGAGAATCTTGGTCTCTGTTCTTGATTCTTTTTGATTTCTCAACCTGATCTCTATGTAGTCATCACTGAGCCATGACAGGGCGTTTTGTTTGTGTTCCCTACTTTCAGATGCATCCTAAAAGCTTTTTCCACCCTCAAAATCTGGCTGTAATCTGTCATGATCTACAGCATGTAATTAAACTGGCGCTCAGGACAGCATGTTCCTTCGCACATGCTTTCTGCTTTTGAGGTTTTCGTTGAGTGAAATTCAAATGTAGACTTTGAATTTCCTCTGAATTTTCCTCCTACAGAAGAAGTCAGAGCTCCTGTAACTGTGTGGTTCAATATGGTTTAGTCTGAGTGTGTGTGTGTGTGTGTGTAAAAGAGAGAAAATAAAGCATGTTGTTTCTGAGATAAAGGTGTGCCATCTGACCTGAGCTCAACAGGACCTGACAAAGTTTCAAGTCTGCCAGGTTTCAAGTCGAGCTTAGGTTGGTTTGTCATGTGTAACTTCAGGTTGGGTTTGTAATAATGTCATGATAAGACCATTAACCCTGGAAGACTAAAACCGTTGTATGGCACGTTTGCAAAAGCAAGGCGAGACGGAGAATACACACATTGTTTAGACATCCATACAGAGATGTTTTCTGTAAAAATAGTTTGAACTGGAGATTAGTAGATTAAGACATAATAGATAATTAATAGATTATGCCTTTTCCTCTGTGCCTTCTTTGTCTCATTTTTGCCATGAAGGAGGGCAAACGTGTGTGTGCTCATGCAGAAAAGTGAGGAAAGAGGGGTTTGCATGCGGCACATGCAGAAACCCATGCATGGCTGCTTGGAGCTAGAGAAAGAGGGAGATATGACTCATCCTTATGCGTGTCACCCCAGCTGCTCTTATAGATCTCCCAAACTCAACAAATGACCTTTCTGTTCAAAACCCCTTCGTCTTATGCACACACACACACACACACACACACACACACTCTCTGCCATTTCTCTGAGTTTGTCTTAGTGTTTTTGTCTTGTGCATACACGTGGCTTCTGTGTGTGTGCGCGTGCGTGCGCGTGCGTGCGCGTGCGTGCGCGTGCGTGCGCGTGCGTGTGTGTGCGTGTGTGTGTGTTGTTTTAACCACCTGTTTGTGATCTGCTGTTTACATAAACTAAAGCCTTTGAAAATCTCTCTCTTTTATGTAAGCTTCTTTATTTGTCTTCTCTCTGCGATATTCCGCTGTGTCTGCTGCTGCTTTATTATTAGTGTTTGCTAAGGCAGGCGTCACTATTATTATGGCTCATATTTAGAGCTGGTGGCCTGCTTAAATCCCTGACCGTAAGTATTAAACTTTGGTGCACAACTTGCGTCGCCGTGTTTGAGCTAAGTCATGAATAATATCTCAGATCATGAGGTGTGTTAATGGGAGGTGTGCTCCCAGTGTCCCAGAATTCTGACTCTGGCCACCTAGCTACAGCATAGCAATGCCCTGGTAACAGTCCACAACACCTTAGCAATGTGGCAGAAAGTTCTGTACATTCTAGTTGATGTTTCACCACTGAGTTTAGATGCTGTGTCCCTCAATTTATTCAGTTTTTCTCTCTCTGCTGTTTATGTTGCTTAATCTGTGTATGCCACAGTCTCCTTCCCTCTCTTTCTCCCTCTCTCTGTGAATAATTAATGGTGTGTTTGACAGGCAGGACACACACTTGGGTGGCTGGGCTCTTTTGAGAGTGCTGCTGTGGTATAGTCACTTGATTTTTCCTCACCACGGTCAGACTGTAACACATGCCGTAAAATCTGCCAACAAAAAACAGTTTTTTATACATATTTGAACTACAACAGGAATGGGACTTCTGCTCTATTTGTCCTGCTGTTCTGTTTTTAAGTATTAATGAGCTAAAGTATAAGAATGAGCTGAATTTATAAAACGGAGTTTTCTTTCTGTACTTAAATTTGGTTTAACTGTAAAATCTCTCTCAGATAACATCTCTCACATAAGCACGTGTGCTGTTATTTTTTAGCAGATTACAAGATTTGGTCTAGAATCAGATTTTACAGTAAGAAAAATGTAGACAGTTCTGAAACTTTACAAGGCTTGTGGCTTTAATGGCTGATCTATGTTTTTGCAAGTATTGCAGTTTTGTGATTGCTTTGGCTCGCTATCTAAATTGTGAATTGGAAACCTTTCTGGACATGAGATCAGTGGTCATTTGTCCAGTTTCTCTACAGACTGGGCTCCACATTAAGTCATTGATTAAGTAATAAACATAATAAATGAAATTAGAAAAAACATCTTCCCCATCATTATAGTCCTTATGCTTAATACTGGCACTTAATAATCACTATAAATCATTTATATTTATTCATTTAGCAGATGTTTTTGTCTAAAACAATTTTCAATGTGAAGCAACACAGGCAATTTAATAAAGACAACAATGTTAACAGTGTAGTTAAAACATTTTATAGCAAAAATAATATGTAAATCATGCTGCATTTTATTTCATTTTTCTGTTGCTAATGAAACCGTTTTATTGAACAGAAAATATAGTTTGTATCATTTCTCACCTGATTGGTTCTTATGTGGTTTGTCAACTCTGATTAAGTTGTGTCTGATTCACTTTAATTGGAACACAGCGTGAGTTTTTTAAAGACAGTCACACTATTCCATACAATAAAAAGTGATTTTGTGTCATTTAGGAACTCTCTTCGTTGTGTTCCCTAAAGTGAAGATAATACCTGTTTGGAACAACATTGAGGTTGAGCTATTGATCACACAATTTATGTCTTTATTGAACTTTAAACGAAAGGTCTTTAATTGTGATGTGTTTAAAATGTTTATCTCAGAATATAAATTTGTATCTCAAGATATGAGGACAGCTGTAGAGTATACTGATAAGATGATTTTTTTTATTTTTTTTGCAGATCTGTGTTAATGTCAGTAAAGGCCATGGCATGCCAATTTGTTGTTTGGCCAATGCTAGGCTATTTTTAAGTGTCAGTCATCCTAGTTTTTGCAGCGTTTTACACCATTTAAATTGAATGTCTTAATATATAATACAAAAAGTTATTTAATTCTTATTATATATTGTATTTTATATTCTTGAATAAGCTATTACAATCAGAATGTAGAGGAAGGTTGGTTTGAAAATGGTAAGCCCACACAGTTTCGTTTATCATTTGTACATCCACAGTTCTTGCGCCTTTGGATTCCTATTTTAAATGACATTTAAAGACAACTGTATGGTATGAGAGAGTTATTTCCTCTCACGCAGGTATTGCCACTTGTTCTTTGATGTTCACAGCTTTTTGGTGTGTCTCGGCCTTAGGGTGAATATTCAAAGTCTTGTATGGTCTTCATGACAGACCAATGTCTGCTTCAATTTACCATTGTCTCTTACGTTGTATCCTCCTGTATTAGGTCATCCTGCCCTCCCCTTGTCTCTCTAACACGATTTTTGATAACGATTTTCTTCTATTTACAGTGTAACTTTAAATTCTTTTGAGTTTCAATCTTTGTTCTTGCCTCCTACTCTCTGAATGCAGCAGTCTAGGAGTTTTAGGCAGAACTGACTATTTTTAAATGCCAATTCAGTTAATTTGTCCATTGCTTCTTATTTTCCCTCCCTCTCTCAATTATGTCTTTCTTTCTATTTCTTTTGTTCATCTGTTCATCCACTGGCTCTGTGTTCAGTTTGCAAGTTTTTCAAGTCGACAGTCTGTTGCTAAGTGACACGAAAAGAGAAAGAGGCTGAAAGAGAAGGAGAGGCAGTCGGTCTCTGCTTTCTGCTTTGTGAAAGACAGTCACTCGCGCTCTCTCTTTCTTGTTCTCTCTGACCCTCTTGTGAGGGTGACATTTTATGTTGTTTAATTGAGGACTTTAATAATTAAGCTTAGTCGTTCTCACCATTTCTCACTTTTTTTGTTTAGTTTAAAAAGTTGTGTTTTTTTAAGTTTCTCTTTCTGCATTTAACATTCTCTAAATTAAAGGATTTTCTGTTTTGCGGTCAGTGACTGATACATTGTCAACTGTTTGTGTGGCAAGCAATAATTTATTTTATAGTTATAGTTCTTCATTGGGTAAATTCTGTGAGAAAATGAGTCCTTTATCTTATTTGTTGTCTATAATTTGTATTATGTATAGCCACATCTGCATTATATCACTCATTGACAGGCCTGTACTTTCATTTTACTACTAAGAATAGTAGTAAAAACATGGTCAAATTTGTGAAATTGAGTACTGTAAAGTACTGTACCACACTCCTACTGGAAGCTGCAAGTATTGTCACATGATCTAATTCATTTAATTTTTGAAATGATGGTTGTTCCTATTCTGCAGAAAGCTGTGGAGCTTTCGGTGGGAGCAGATTCCGCGTGGGCTTGACCATCTGCCACCCTGCTCTCTAGATATCGGTATCGACATTGGTCATAGAAACGAGTCGTATCCTTGACCACTAGATCGGCTAGAAATTCTGGGTCTTCTGATATATTCTTGGTGTGTTCTTCTGGTCTATGATTGTGTAGAATAAAATAGCTCTAATCTGATCTCATGCGTTCCTGTGTTCACGTGTGCCATGATCCGGAAACTGCTGTTTTATCGCAGAGCCCGTGTCTGTGTTAGATGAGGTGAATGTTTCCCTGCAGAGGGCAAACAGACCTCCGCTGCGCTCAAACTCAGTGCAGTGTGCACACAATTAGCCTCCCAGCTATTTTTTCCCCTGCTAAAATAGAAGCAAATTAAAATGCTGTCATTACCCCTTCCATGAAGATAGCGTGTCCTCTGGCTGGTGGCCGTGCAAATGAGACAGTAGTGGTTTACGTCAAGGCCCGTGTTGCACAAGCGCACACTTACCGTCGTTGTGCTTTGCCATGTCAGACCTTACCTTCTTTGTATTTTCTCTCACAGGAAGTTGCCTCTCTGATGTAGGTTGGCGTTTCTTGTTGGAACGCATTTGCCGAATATTGAAAAGGGGTTAGAATTCACAAATGCAGAAATACATTTTTTCATCGTTAAGTACTGTGCACTACCTGACATTTTTTTGTCCAGAATTGTTAGGAACAGTACAACAATTCTCTTGTGGATTTGATTGATTTTGCTGTAAGGCACAATGCTTAAATTGGTAGTTGACATGAAAAGCAGCAATGCACTGTGACATTTACGCTTTTACTAAATTGGCCTTTCTAATTTGTGTAAAATGAATATACACACCTTTTTATAACCATTGAATTACTACATTAAATATTTGCTTTTATTAAATCATTTATCAATCTAATGTAAAATTGTAAAAAACAAAACATACTGTTGACTACCTTCAATGTCTAAAACAGACTTTTTTCATAAGCTATGATTTAGTGATGTTAGTCATGTGTTAGCTAACCAAAGCATTAATCAGTGTTCAGTAATACTTCACTAGTTGTATATAGACCTGTCCCCATTTCTGCTTCAGTGTATCCAGGTGCCAGCAGTCAAATCCCTCTGTGTCCTTCCAAACAGAGGAAATGCCCTTCCAAGAGAACCCCGCTCCACACACACACACACACACGCACACACACCCTTTGTCTTTTTTTATTAAAGAGGCCATGGGTCCACTGTTCATTGTGATTTGTGTTTCCATTGCTTGGCTTGCTTTAGCCTAGTTATGTCACAATGACCTACAACAATTTCCCTTTAAAATTCTATTTCCATCCAATAGGAAGTCATGCTTTTATTTTAAAGAATATTTATATTCATTTCGATGTCAGAAATTATCAAATTACATTCATTATGTTTCCTAACCAGGCAGAATATAACAAGCAAAGTCTTTTGTGTTAATCTTAGTTTTGGTCCCTGAGGGTTTTTTTAGCCCCATTCACAGTAAAAAAAATCATTGTTTCTCATTGCTGTGCATTTGATGTGCATATATGTTCAGATTGGCTCACGTGGCAGTGTAACATCATGTGGCGGTGTTTATTGGACAAATGTGTGATGGTGGACAAATTCACACCTGGTTATGACATGGTGTTAAATTTCCTTCACCAGCACACACCTCTTCCAAGATGACTTTGTGACCTTATATCAAAAGCAATTTATTTATTTATCTTTTTACAATTTGCTGAAAATCTCAGCCTTTTTGTCACTTTTAGTGTGGTGTCAATGAAAGAATAAAACCTGAGTTATTGAATTTATCATCCGTTATTTTACAGTTATTGCTTATTTTCTCTCTGACTATGTCAGCTATGAGCAACATCATGAGGTAGACATAAGCAGAGAGATTTAGGAGGTCTTTTAACATGGTCATGCATGTGCTTGTGATTCATAAGGCTGGTAAACCGATTCAGGGCCATGATCCAGACGGCCATGTCTGTTCTCAGCTGCTTTACAATGTGACTTTATAGACTTTATAGAGTTTGATTGTAATCGTTCTGTGTCCATCAGCTCTCACTGTCTCTTTTAAGGAACTCTTTAGATTGAGCCTCAGATGGAATGAGAGAACAGTGATGGTAGTCGTAATTGCTGAGGGAATTAAACACTGCAGCAATGTTGCCGAAACCCTCCTCACCATTTTCATCCATATCTCTTTTCTCACTGGCTTGCACACTGTGAGCGTAATCTTTTAATCAATGATATTGAGCTGTGTTATTGTGCTTAGAAGTTTTATTCACCTCCTTTAGTGATTGTGTGTAAAAACCTTGGCTGATTCCTCCTCGTTGAGATATTATGTCTGAAAGGTGTCATGTGAAGGTACCATTATCCTACTGTAAAGAGCTTTTGGGTTAATGCTTGTTTATGTGTCTGTGTGAATGTGTTTGTGATGAACAGCCAAAGGTGGAAGTTTTAAAGGGGTTTCTAGCCCTGACTTGAATGGTTCCCATGACGATAGGGTTGTTGGTTGCCATGGGAGCCTCATTCTGGTCTCTCCTTTGGCCCATTCACACTCGACAGCTGTCATCCCGCCCATACACACACATTTCCTCAAGCCATCCTTCCTTTTCCCACCCCCTTTGTTGTGTTTAGTTTCTTCAGCATGTTTAGCCGACCACTCATTCCCATGCAAGAAACTAAGCTTGATCAAAGTGCTTATGAGCCGAATAATTTATTGCTGGTTGGAGATGTTTGAACTTTCTGTGATTAGACCTTGATACCTCATGACAAATCTACTACCTAAACATACAGGACCTCCTGAGTGGAACACAGCAAGTGGAATCCACAGGAAGCTCCTGAGAAGAACCCAGCAAATGGCATCCCGCAGAGATCTCCTGAGAATTACCTAACCAATAGATTAATTTGATAAATCTGTTCCTTTGTTGATTCTGCACATCTTTTACAAACATAGATGCAGAGGATTTGCATGAGGCAGTTACAAAGTAATCCTTCCAAAAAAAAAAATTCTCTGCGGTTTCTCTCATCTGTTTGCTCTGAATCATCAGCCTTTGTTTTATATATAAATGTCCATGCCTTTTCCTTAATTTCATTTCGGTGGTCTTCTGACTGGTCATGTAAACTTATAGGTTTTTCTTTCTGATTAGAGAATGTGTATAAAATGAAACTGACTTTGTTACATATGGTATGTTTACATTTACATTTGAAGACAGTTATCCAAAGTGATTGACAGTGCATTCAACCTATGTATTTTATAAATACTGTATGTCCATTCTTTGGTAATCAAACCCATGACGTTGGCTCCAGAATCCTTTGATCTACTGGAAAGCTGTTTGTTTATGTGAAGTTCTAGTCTCTGCTGTCAAGGCCGCGGGGTCCCGGGCCATTGTATCCTCAGGAATCAGCTCTTGCAGTGTAATCCTGCAGTAGCTTACTCCAGCACAATGCCTGACCTCTCCTGGCAGGCAGGACACCCTGACAGCCCAGAGGAGAGGGCCTGATCTGCCCCGCCACGTCAGCGTTCCACCACCCCACACAGCTCAAGAGGAAGGGCAAGCAGGACAGAACCTATCTATAGAGCTTCAAAACAGTTGGAGCTTTTCCTAATAGTGTATAGAGAAATGATTGATTTATGGCTGAAGTCAAGGTTGGAATTATCTGGGTCTTAGCACAAAAATGCCCTATTCATTGCTCTTTTTGAATTTATACCATTATATATTTTTTAAATCTATTCTAGCATAGTCAATCTTAAAAATTCTACCCGTGGTAGAAATAAAGTAGTTTTATTTATAAAGTAGATTATTTAAAAATCCCCTTTAAAACAAAATCTCTTTAGTACCCCATAATGTTAACGTTAATTTCTGACATGATCCTGATGAGTTTGCATTAATACTAATGTAAAACAGCTGGCTACCAGCCTTTTGCTTGTTGGCACACATTGGCTTTATAAGTCAGATTCCTACCAACTGAATACAGGCAACCGGGATGTACATACAAAGATTGTGATGCACTGATGTTTGTATTATAGTTAGAAAAGTCAGCTGCATTTTACTTAGTGTGGCTGTCTTTATTTAAAAGATTGTAGTTCATGAGGAAGTGTTTGTATTGGATATGTTTGCATCTGCTCAATTCATCTTTGTTAATGTAATACAGTCGGTTAGTTGGTCATGCACAATTGTTCAGTTACTGCTTTCTGTAATGTGCGCATATCAGAGGCTGTAATGGTCGCATAGTTCTCCCCTTAAGCAAAACAAGCCATACAAAGTCACATTAACAAGATGGCTGACCCAACAGTTAACATCACTTTTCTATAAACCTCCATCAGTACTATTGACTGATGGTGCAAAAGGCAAAACTCTCAAGGGTAATTGGTAAAAACACAGAAACCATATGGTCTATATCAAAACAGTTGTTAGTCCAATCCAAATGGCTTCTCTTGTCTGTGTTTTTGAATGTGTGTTTTGACGAGTGTGTTACCGCTATCTACAAACTTGTGAGATAATAATACAAGTATTAATGGCAGAAGCATCTGTCTCTTAAGTGCCTGACAAAGAAAGCAGGTTTTACACAAATGTACTTGCAAACACTGTCTTGCGTTTTCAAAATTCTTCTGATATTTGTGTTCCAGGCTCTGCCTATAAATGAGTTCTGCGCAACTTTAAAAAGAAAATGGAAATAGCTACAGCTATGCTGACATTTTTGCTCAATTACACTAATGAGAGCATTAGGAGCACCTGTGCATTTGTGGCTCCGCCAGCCAGAACTTTGAAATGGATCTTTTTTTATGCCTGAACAGGGAGGTTCAGAGTCGTCTTAACTGCGACGTGTTCCCTGACAAGATGCTCACTAGCTGAAGTGTTGAGCCAGATGAGCTCCGTCACTGTGTTGTTCTCTCCTCTGTGTTCTCTTTATTGCATTTTTTTAGCACGTTCCGTGCCAGGAGCCAGTTGGAATTTGATAGGCCTCTCCTGTTTCACCTCTTTAAAATAATGAAGTTGCATTCCTGTTTCTTGTGTCGTCCCCACAGGTACATTCGCCTCAGTTGCTTTATCTTTTCTGCTGTTCTAGCGGGCTGTTAATGGCTGTGCTTGTCATGATCTAGAAGCCTTAGTGTGGCCCGTGCCAGCAGAAGTGAGGTATGTGCCAGGGCTGCTCGTTTCACCCCTGTTGCATGCCAGCGAGATGCCCAACGTTATCTGAGCGCCTCGGGCGCGGGACCTGCACTATCTGCCAGCGTGGCACGCAAAACCTGGCACTGGACTCATCTTGCTCTATGGGCCTGTGGTTAAACTCCTGATTTTTATTATTAGCAGCAGTTGTGTGGAAATTAAAGCTTGTGCACACAGGTGCCAGCTTTGCATTTGTTTTGCTTGTCCTACAAAGTTTTTCACTGGTTGGAAGTTGTTTTCTAACTCCTTAGCTGTCTAGCAAAGACGGTTCATGTGGTGACCAAAACTGGCTTATTCAAGTGATGCATGAATATACAGATGGCCCATCTGAATTGAATTAAATTTAAATTGAAACCTCCAGCAATCTCTAGAATTCCAACAATCGGTAAAATGTTGTTGTTAAATCAGTGTGGACTAGAATAAAGAGCAGTGTTAGAAAGAACCCCGCCTCCCCACCCCCCTTTTCTGGCATTGCCTGTGCATCATTTCCCGGAAGCCTCTGGTTCAGTGCTGGCTCAGATTTATTGCTGTATTAATCTACTCTATGTATCCAGCATTCTTGGCATCAGCGCTCTCATCTAGAAAGGGATCCGCCACTGCTCGGCGCGTTGTCACCTGTGCTGATTTAGCAGGTGCTAACCTCCATCAGCCAGGAAATGTCAGGCTGTCCTGGACTGAGTTTGTCGGCCGCCTCCTTCAGGGCAGAGCCTGCTGATTAAAGAGTGTGTCTTTTAGAGTGAGAGAGCTCTGCAATAGGACCGTCTGAAATATGATCTGCTTCTGAGACACGGCTTGTGACACGGTACCTACAGCTTTGTTGCACTTGCGTTTAATTAGCATGTCACAGGTAAATGGGGAAAGTAAGTGGAAGCTTGTACTGACATCATCAGAAATGGGGGGGGTGTTCTAAGAGGTGTTTTTCCTCTTCCCAAGACAGTGTTGCTGTCAACTGTAAATATTCCGCATATTCCATATTACTGGAGAAAACCCATCCTGAGTGCTGTGGGCAAAAGATCTTGAACAGACTTTGACAATAGTCCCTTTAAGGCAGTCCACTCTGTGGCCAACTTGGCATAAAAAGTACAAACCTTATCTATTTAAATGATTATCAAAATGGCAAAAAAAAGGGATTACTCTCTAATTTGTGTCCATATACTTTCCCCACATATACTTTCTGCGCTGTAGTTTGGTCAACTTATGTTAATCGTATCCATTCTTAGTAACGTGCACTGTTTTACATTTGCATGTGTTTTTACGGTTTGTGACAAGTTCCATCTTTGTACGGTATGTCAAAAACTACATTAGGATTTCATAAAAACGTTTAAGTTTTTTAAACATATTCATTTTTGTTTGATTGACACTGTTTTGTTTGATTTGTTTACCTCTGTCTCTTTCTGACTTTTCTCTCTCTATTTCTTAAATCATATTTATGTGGGTCTATTAAAAACTAGAGGCTGCCTGTCTGCTCATAAAACCGTCTGAGAATTTAGGATAACTGCTTTCACTGTATCATAATATATTAGACTTTAATCCATCTTTTTCCCATGTTTACATTAAGCAATTATGCGTAGTTTAATAGCTTTCTAAATGATGACAATAAATAATAAGAGGAAAATAAGCTTATTGAGTTTAAATGAACTTCAAATTCCATGATGCACCAGCCTGGTGCATGTGCCTCCACACTATTTATTCTCAAGTATTGATCTTTAAACATCACAGTATATGCGGAATATTTTTGTCAAGCGCAGCCTGTAGGGGGAAAAAATTTGAGGGAAGATAGCAATAGTAGTTTTGCTAGTCGGTTTTCACGTTGTTCAAGAAAGATGAATCTGTAGGAAGCGTCAGGATATTAACGTAATACGTTAGTGCTACAGACACAGTGATACAAATAGCACAGATGTATTTCCCTTCTGCCTGTGCTCGCTTTTAACCCCCCACCCACCCTCTCTTTTTTTATTTTAACTGGAAGCCATGAACTTCATTCTCCTCGTGACGTATTAAATCAGAGGGGGTTTAGCAACTACTGTTTTGGGGAGCCACGTTGTTTGATTCCTCCCTTTGAAGTTGCAAAGTTGCCGTGTTTTTTAAAACTTGATTACGCAAAGGGTTGAATTTCCGCTTGCTGCCATTTGCATGATGTTAAAAGAGAGCAGGCTGGCACCAGCAACCTCCTGCGGCACTAAGGGCTCTGAAATGGCACCAAGGAGATATGCAAATGTGCCATGGAGAGGGGCCTATAAACCTAAGATAGGTTTCCTCTTTAAAAACTCCAAGAGTGCCGCATGTATATGAGGCCATGTGCACGGTGACAGTTTTACTAGCTGAACCGTCTGCTTAAGATCCTTAGCCTGTGTTTTTGGTTTTCAGGTGCATGTAATGACTATGGCAATGTGAGTATCATTTGTCTAGAGAGTTACTTGGACTTCTGGCTGTGAAGATATAAAGCATCAACGCTTTTCTATTTCCTGTTTTTAGAAAGCGGAAGCGTAGACGTTAACAAATAGTGGAACAGAATCTGTGCAGCAGCCATTAACTGTAGACAGTGGCATCTAAATTAATGATGGATGTCTCTGTATGCCAGCAATGCTCTTTCCTATGTTTACTTCATGGTAATTGGACCCTCATCTCACCCTTTATGGACGAGGATATGGACAAAACAAAACCTAACAAAATGGTGATTAACTGTGCTGTCTTTCCTTTATTTCCTCACAGTGGCCATCATAAAGCCACTTCTTTTATTTTCGGCCAGAATAGAGGCTCCAACAGAAGTGAAGCCAGTTAACATCTGTTCTGGAGACCCCCTGAGACAGCCAACGAGAAGGTCAGACAATGACAAACGCTCTGTTAGCTGTTGCGCAGGGGCTGTTTTGGCAAATCATGTAAGAATCTGCAAATCGCTTCTAATAAACCACAGCAGACAAAGCAGTTAACTTGAGCGAGGCAGATTATAAATGCAAACATGCATGGATTGTCGGAAATTGTCTTCGTTACTTGTCTCTGCTTTGACACTGAGCTAGCATCAAGCAAAATGTTAAATTATTTTGTAAGTGTTGTTTTTTTTTAATAGCTATTTCTAGAATTAGATTGGCCTATAGTCTATATAGTGCAGTTAAATGGTAAAAGATTTTACACTACTCGCTCAAAATTGACTTAAAAAGGATGTTACATAAAAAATGTTTATTGTCTACTGACAAGACATGTTAATGCATTTCAGAGCTCACTCAAGGGAGAACTGCTACCACTTCTGTTAATCTGCCAATAAAGGCAGTCCATCACTCTTCTGCATTCTGCATTACATCTGTAGTTAAGCCCCTCCATTTTTCACACCTTTGCTGGTACAGCCCAGCATTCAGTCATAACCTTCCTGTCTTTAGCTCTAATTGGCAGTTCTTTTCCACCGAAATCTCTCTTTTTTTTTAGACATCTACTGCCTAACCCTCATTCTTATTTGATTCACACACACACACACACACACACACACACACACACACACACACTATTCTTCAGTGTCATTTCTTAATAGCATCTGTGCTGCACACACACAGACATCTTGTGTTTGTGCAGTTGTTATTGTGGCCATCCGGCTCTGTAAAGCCACATGAGTGAATTCAGTTGTCTTTATCTCACCAATGAGGTGAAGAGCATGAAGAGTCCTCAAACCCTTTGGCAGAATGCGCCCTCTTTCTTTATTCTCTTGTTCTCTGCTCTTATAAGCTGTTTGCTCAGGGATCTACTTACAATGCTCCATTAAAGCCAGACTTGCAATTATAGCTCAGACATTCGACTGCATGAACAACAGCTCACTGGCTGTAATTGCAGTTTTTGAAGTTGTGGCGGCAACAGCGGCATTGTTTGTGAAGACACACCAGAGCGAGGGTTATAAGATGTAAAATGTGTTTTAGTGTGACGCGTGCATAATGTCATGTATGTGCGTTAACTGAATAAGACCAACTTTTTTAACTAAGGCAATACTTAATAATCTGTTACTTAATTTTTTTTAAAGGCAAAAAATGTAAAAACTGTTGTTTCTCCTAACCCAGAATAATGTGGAGAGACAACTGTATACAAACTTTTAGTATGGTGTGGTATTTTGCGGCCGGTATTTCTATTGGGCAGTCTGACAATATCGGCCTCTGGCTCAGTCAATGTATTGTTAGGGGCGGTGCTGTTTGTCTCATTAATGGCTTGAGATTACCTGTTTGGAACTTGTCATTAGTTTTGCAATTCCCTTTGATGTTGCCAGTGGCACAGAAATTGTTAATATATGTTAAAGTGACAATCTGTGACCATTTTCCCTGCATGCTTATTTACTGTGTATAGGTGGATACACAGGTGTAGATATTATTCTTTGGCATCAGGTTGTTCTGACAATTGTTAAATGCCAGATTTAAGTTGTTGCTTTGTTAGTGTGTATGTGTGCTGCAGTCTGTAAAGCTGTTTTGCAGTTCCATGCAGTTCCACCCGCAATCCCCTTGTGTTACCATAAAATTGATGCCACACCCCTATTTGACAGACAGCCAGAACCACTGACACTGTATACAGAAATACTGCACTTATTGACTCTTTCGTTTTTAAAAGCACATATACAAACAGTGTGAGACTGGTCTTAACTGGGGCATTGCACAGCCTAAAGCCAGGATCAGTGTGTGTGTGTCTGTTTTCATGTGTACGCGCACTGTGTGACTTTGTCTCACTATGGCCAGATTTCCCAACTTTATGCGAAGGATGTGTGTCTGTGTAAGTCAATAATCATATAATCAGCTTTAATCTCCCATACAGGCTGCATGCACTCAGCCAATATGCCTTGCACTGCAATCGTGTACTATATTTTATTACCCTCTAATATGCCATCAATTTACTGCCCTAATTTTTTTAATTCCTTATTTGTTTTCTTGGCTTTTAAATTAGTCAATGTAAAAGACGTTGCTGATAAAACAAGCAAATGTTTCTGTTCGTATAAAGAAGCGCAGTCATGCCATGTCACAGTCAAAACTGACAAGCCTGTGCAGAACGTCATGACGCACATCTTATGAGCATGCAGTAGCTGTTTGATTTCACATATGATATCATTTGTCTGGCCATGTAATGTTTAGACATTTAAAAAGTCAGCCTGCATAAGGTAAGAGCTAGAAAAGTGAAAAAGCTTGTAAATGTAAATTGTACGGCAAAAAAACAAATTTAACTTACGTGCATGATGTTTAACCAAGATATACCAACTAATAAAACAATAACCAGTCTTTAAATTAAAAGGAACAGAAGTGTTTTTCAACATGCTTAATAACCATCTTTTTTGACTAGACCATGTTAAAAGCAAAGGCAGCCCTTCTTTTCTGTGCAGACCTCTCTGGTAAACACTTTAAATGCTTTTGGAAAGCTTCTCTAAACAGTAACAGTCCACACAGCAACCCCAAAATCATCTTTTTGCCTGAAACCGACAGGCTGGTATAACTTGGATAAAAAAGGCAACAGAATGTGTAACTTCTGAACCAGCCATCTCCTGTGACGTAAATGGCCCTTTCACAATAAATTATGTAACTCATTTAGGACACTGCAGCGCACAAACGCATGCAAAAAATGTGCAGGGAGGAAACGGCAGCATCTTTCCTGCCTCAAAGACTTGACCGGCACCAGGCACTCTGAGGGTTAAAGCAGAACTGCAGTGAGTCCTACTGCAGTGTCTAAAGCATTTGGCTGATCGTAACCGTACATGAAGAGAGAGGGAAAAATCTAAATGGTTCTTTCTTTTTTGTTCTTTTCTTCCAAAAATCCTTTTATTGCATTTGTAACATTTGGCACAGTACAAATTCATGGTGCTTTTACAAGATAAACCTGTAAAGATCAACATTGACCTTTTTTCTGTTTTTGTTTTTTTTTTTTTAAAGAAAGAATTTTCGGTATAAATGTTCTTTTTGTATTTTCACTGCATTCTCTGTAGCATTGTTTAGAAATTGCACAAAATGCCCTTTTTAAACAAGACTGCCCTCATTTCTTAAATTCAGTACAGCATCTTAAAACAACTCATCTTTTAAATAGGAGTTTTAAGTTAGAAAATAACTTTAATTTTTTTTATATAATCTGCTTCTCTATTACCAGCCAATGGTAGTTTCAGTTTTTCCATATATATTTATTTTAAGCATGTACAACAAGAATCAGTCTGTAGGGTTTGCACTCTGTGCAAAAAAGTAGTTCCTGTCTTTTATCTCTTTGTGCATTCTATTGCATGTTTTCATGATGCTGAGAAGGTTAGATTAAAAGGGGGCAAGAGGAGAATATTGGCTGAACTTGTGATTTGTTAGGGGGTATATGGGCAGACTATATCTGAGTCTCTTGTACTTTTTCCTTGTTATGAGTTTTTATGACAAGAGCCTCAGGAGTAGCTGTTATGGCACTGGGCAAGGTTCGAGGCAGAGAATTTCCAATGCTGTTACTTTCTGTCCATTTGGCTCCATGACCTGGTGGCTTGTAAGTGTTGTATTTGGGCTTCATGGTGCTGTAGTCGAGGTTATGCGGGCTGTAGTCCACCTTGTGAGGGCTGTAATCCATTTTGGACTTGTGGGGGCTGAAGTCCGCTTTGCTGCTTACGTATTCTGCTTTCAAAGGGCTGTACTCTGCCTTAAATGCACTGTAGTCTGGTTTAAAAAAGCTGCAGTCTGTCTTGAAGGGGCTGTAATCGGTTTTGGGCTTGGGCATACTGTAGTCAGTTTTAGATTTCGGAACTCCATAATCTGGTTTGAATGGGCTGAAATCTGGTTTAGGAGTATGAGATTTGTAGTCAGGTTTGTGAGTATTATATCCTGCTTTATAGGGGCTCTGATCCGTTTTTTTGTATATGTGGTAATCTGGCAATGACTTGTGTGAATAGTCTGTTAGTTTGTGAGAGCTGTATTCCAGAGTTGGTTGATATATGTAGTCCGCCTTCGGTTTGTAGGTGTTGTAGTCTGTCTTAGGTTTGTGGATGCTGAAATCTTGTTTAGGTTTATGAGTACTGTATTCTGCTTTTGGCTTGTAGCTGTAGTCAGATTTGTGGGTGTTGTAGTCCAGTTTGTAAATACTGTTATGATCCCTTATCTCTGGTAGAGTCAGTGCCCCCTCCCCTGCTATRTTGGCAGCAGATGCTGGTGGTGGTAATTCTTCCTCTACTGGAATAATTTCCACAGTTCTGGCTGCAGCCACTGTGCTCCTTTGCTGATGCCGCTTTCGCAGTTTATAAAATACAATTAGCATGATTGCTGCTAGCAGGGTGACTGCCACAAAACAACCAATGATAATCTTTGTTGTCTTCATCACCTCATCTAAACTCGTACTGGCTGGGTTGGGCGGCTTTCCTGTTGTCACTTTCGAGCCAGGTACAGCAGATGGGCGACTTGGTGGAGTGTCGGTGCTCTGGAGAAGGACTGTTGGTGTTGAGATGAAAACCGGTTGAAAGACCGATGGTGAGGCCGTGGTGGTGGTGCTGGCACCTGCTGTGGTTGTGGTGGTTTTGGTCTTGGGCATTTCAGACGTGGGGCTCAGCACCTCTACTGTGACTGTTGTGAAGTAGCTGAGGTTGGACGTGTTGAGCTCAGCTGCACTTACATTTAGGTAGGCTGAAGCATTGGAATTACCAGCTGCATTGGACACCATGCAGGTATACATGCCTGTGTCACCTGCTAGCACATTTGAAAAGTTTAATGTCCCATCATTTAGCACAGTTATCCGTGGGTGGCTTGATGCATGAGTCAGAATAGTCCCATTTGGTAGAAGCCATCGTACAGCAGACATGGCTGCTGTTCGGCATCGCAATTCTGCCACACGTTCAGCAGAAATGTTCAAATCCCTTGGGGCATCTGCAATGAAAGGGGCAGAACACTGCATTGCCCCTGTGTCACCCCTGTCCAGCTCAACAAGCTGCCGGCCCCTCATGTGTGCAGGAGAGTGACATCGTCCACAGCAGGTTGAGTTGGTTGGTATGTACTCACGTAGCCAACGTGCTAGCCAGAGTGAGTCACAGCCGCAGCTCCAGGGGTTGTGGTGGAGATGAATTTCCACTAGCAATCGTAGTGGGGAATAAAGGTCATGGGGAAGTGAGCTGAGATTGTTGTGGGCCAGGTTCAGCTCCACCAATGAGGCAAGGTCATCAAATGCATTTCGTTCAATTAGCCCTATTTGAGAGTTCATGATCCATAACTTTTTGAGTGATGTCAGTCCTCTGAATGAGCCTGGTTTAATCACAGGGAAGAGGTTCTCTGAGATTTCCAGCTCCTCCAGCCCAACTAGAGGAGTCAGGTTAGGCATCTCACCTCGAATGTTGCACATCCCCAGGTTGAGGTACTTGAGGTTAATTAGACCTTCAAAGGCCCCATCAGAGATATACTCAAGTTTTCTCAGTTCACCCAAGTCCAGTCTCATTAGGGAGGGCACTCGGTTGAATGCATAAGATGGAATGCTTTCAATAGGGTTGTTTCTCAGCCACAGCTCTCGCAGCTTAGACAGATATTCAAATGCCCCACTTGGCACCACTGTCAACCTGTTATCAAAAAGTTCCAGTGTATTCAGATTGGTCAGCCCACTGAAGGCGCCCACTTCTATTTGTCTAATAGCATTGCGACCTAGCTGCAGCACCTCCAAATGATGGAGGTTACGAAAAGAGTCAGCATGTACAGATTCAATGGAGTTCTCCATGAGGTTTAGGTGCCGGGTGTTGGTAGGAATACCCGGTGGTACACGAGTGAGCCCACGCCTTGTGCACACCACCTTGCTGAGCTGGTTATTACAGGAGCAATCAATCGGGCAGCCCTGGGGCCCTGCTGTGGCCACCACACACACTTGAACCATGAGAAACAGGACACAGAGCAGGGCGGCTTTCCTGGCTCGACGCACAGCTACCCGCCCCAGGAGACTCATGATGTGGCACATTCATAATTCAGCATCGTCTGGGGGGGCGTGGGGTGATGATGTTGGTTGGGGTGAAGGGGGTAGTAAGTGGGGGAAGGGTTTCACCTCTTAACTAATGAAGCCCTACCCTGGGTTAAACAACACTCTAGATTGTTTTTCCATTTACTGAACTGAAGGCTAAATGTTCAGTGGCAAGTACTAGAATAAAGAGGGAGGAACGAAATAAAATAATAATGGGGAATATATGTATTTAAATATATAAAAAGGGTTGGAAAGTCTAGACACCTACCTCAGAGGTTTTACACGTCCAATTTTTGCAATTTCAAAATAGATGCTGATATTTTTTTCCCTCAAATTCCTATATTCCCAGGAGAAGCAAATCCTTCTCTTTTATCATTTGTCAGAAAACATGAGATGAATGCCAAAATGGCCCCTAATAAATCCACAGAGGAGCATCCGAAGTGAAGTGTAGTGATTTTGCAGGGCCTCAGAGCTTTAGGCAAGAGTACCATTCCAGTTTGGCTCCTATAGAAGCGCTCGCTCTTAGACTATCCACAGATGCTTGTCCTTGGATACCTCCACTTGACGCTGCCACTAAATGCCTGTGTCTTCATAGAGGAATGCTCACACATGCTAAACCAAAGTAGGGGGAGAAAAAAAAGGGAGGGGTAGTTTCAGTGGGGGTATAAAGAGAGGAATAGAAATGAGAAATCCAGTCTTTTCAAATGTTCCACTTTGTTTAAAGAATAATAAAAGTGCCCCTTCCGGTGTTCCCGCTTACTTTATTATGCCTGTCTCCCTTGACGCGTTTTGTTCGCTTGATTTGTCAATGCATTGTCCAGCTGAAAAGACTGACACTGCGGTCATTAGCGCATTTCTTTCCTTAAGTAGCTCCGTGTTCCATCTCCGATCACACACGCAATCGCATACAGCGATGACTGCAGCTTTTTTGCACACTTCCAATAAATCCTTTTAGTTTCTTCCGAAAGGAGTGGATGATGAGAGTCCGGGAAAGGTGGAGGGGAGGACCAGTGACAGAAGCAGCTCGGTAAGAATGCTCATTCACTGGAGAGAGATCGCTCGCTCTCTGCCTCTTTCTCCTTCGCTCTCTCCTGCTTTCGAGCGCGCTCTCTCACTCTCTGGAATGTGAGAAAAAAGAGAGAGCGTTTCTCCCCCCTCTCTGTGACGTTGTGTCGATCAGAGAAGTATCCGTATAGCGCTGCAGTGCCCTGAACTCAGTGCAGAGTTGGAGCTCTCAGCTTTGTCAGCGGCACAGCTGTCCAGCTCAAGCTGGTGGACCAACGCTGAGGCAGGGGAAAGTGGTTCCCCACAGCAACATCTTTCTTTGTTTCCTTTTTTTTATTTGTAACCTTGCCAGCCCCAGGTTAGTCCTCTTTGTTGTTGTGTGCTGCAGGCACCAATGTTTTTTGTCGTGTTCTGTGGCATGGTAGCATGCATCCAGGACATAGGCTTTACATGCTTGCTCTTCTTTTTGTCCTTCAATGGAAACGTGAATGTACTGCTGACGCATCACACTCCAAGCAGTGCATTGGTTTGATGCATTGGTTTTAGTACGTTAGCTCATCCGTGTCCGCCCCCTCCTCTTTCGCACACACACACACACACACACACACACTCTCTCTCTCTCGCTCTTTCTCTCTGTCTCGCTCTCTCTCTCTTTCTCTCTCTTTCTTTCTCCACTTTTCTCTCTTACTCCTTTTTCTCTCTTGCACCCCCTTCTCTTTCATTTTTTTCCTCTCTCTCTGCCCAAGGTTCTTGTATTTTGTAGAACTGTTTAGAGTTTAGAACTGCTGTGCATTGAATGAGGTTCCTTCTATTTATCGGATATATACCGTCCAATTGATAAATGCATTTTCTTTGTTCTCCACACTCCCCCGCTGAGCCTCTTACCGTTCTCTTTTTGTTACTTCTCCCCCCCCCCCCACCTGTCTTCCCTTGTGGAGCATGTTGAAATTGAGGTGAACTGATTTGTGTGGTCTAAACCTGCACTCGGTCAGTTAGACTTCTCTGTTGACTGAACCTTGTGTGAGTGACTGCGCACTACTGGGTGGCCGGACTGGCTTGTCCACAGGGAATCACGGTTTGGGTGGGGGATGCTGGACAGCTCTGTCTGTGTCACCAAAGGCATTTGCTTACTTCAAATTAATTAAGCCTCTCTTCTGGATGCAGTAGAGAGAGTCTCTGTACTGTGCAAAGCTGGTGTAAGGACACTTTTTTAGTGTTTCTTTTATGCTTTTTTCCTCTATCCTCCATTCTAAGATTAAAATATCTCCCGTGTCAGGCAGCAGGAGCATAGATGGTTCCTGCTTAGAAAGAACAGAGTGTGCAGTTTTAAACCTTTCCTCTGTGGAGAGAGCTGTTAGGCAGTGCTCTTTTAAAGTATGGTCCTGTAATCAGTCTCTCAAACCTTGGGCATGTTGGCTTTCACCCAGTGTTAGCCAGCAGGTGAAAGGTAATTTAAAGAGGTACTTATGGAAAGGTTGCATCTCACACTTGTAACAGCAGATGTTATGGAATTGAGCAGCAGTGCTAAACAGCGCAGCACCCTGGGCAACTGATGTCTGGCATTTTGACACACCACTGTGTATGTGTGACAGTAAGAGAGTGATTGTGAATGTCTTTGTAAATGACACTTATGGCTTCTGGTGATGCCTGGATGCACATTGAAAGATTTGTGACCTGGTTGCTCATGGCGTGTCCATGGATCCTTTTCTGAATTATGACTTGTGTGTGCGTAGTATGTATAGTTCATATTTGTTTTTGTGCATGCACAGCATCTCTTTGTGTCAGGCTGTTGGTGGTCATTGGCAGGCCACCACCATCATTTGGGCCATACCACTAACAGGCTGTGATGCTGACCCAGAATGCTGTGGCTGTAGTAGGGATGCCCAACCCCCATCCCCTTACACCCCAGGCCTTCTGGAATGATCTTAAGCAGGCAGAGAGGGCCCAGCTTGCCAACTCAACGTGCCTCAGGCTAAGGGGCGAAGGGAGAGGTCTGCTTTGTATCAGCACCAGCCACCCAGTTTGGCGGGGTGGGTCGGGTCTTGTCAGTAAGTGGGCGCGAGGGGTAGGATTGCTGCCTCGGGGTTTGACAGTGTATCTGGGAAATAGGGTCCGCATGTAGGTCAGTCTGCATCCAACTCACTAGAGAAGGACCAATACCATACCAGTGAAATCTGTGTTTATTATGATACTAGAGCATATGAACCTTTCACTTTGTTGAGCATTATTGAAAAAAGTGACATTCATGAAAGCATTCTATAAGTAAAAACACACATACAGTATGCCATTTTTCCATGTAACAAACATGCAGCTATGCTTATATGATTTTTGTTTATTAAACATGTTGAAAAGTTTGTTTATTAAACATGTTGTAAAGTTGCAGCTGTTAAAAAAACCTTTTTAACAGTTGCAATGTTTTTAAAGATTTTAACCCCTCCGTTTTCTATCATGATTTATTTGCCTGGCAGTTTATTGAATGCAGTGTTTTCTTCAGTTTTGTGTTGCTAGGCTGTGTCCACAAAACAGTGTTTTCATTTTCTGTAGAGAGCTAACTCTCAGCAACACACTCTGCCCACTCTTGTTAAACAAACTCTCTGCTTTTTTTCTCCTAAGCTCTGAATCAATCAGCCCGGGGCAGGTGGAAATGCTGTCATTTCGGCAAACACTTATGACCTTGAGTGGGGACTGGTGGCCAGACCCTTACTTTCAATTTCATTTCAATTTCCAGGAATTAATTTAAGCCAAGATTAAAGCCACTGCCATGCTAATCAGGGCACTCTGTCCACTATCATCCACATCATAATGTCCAACTGCAAGCAACTGTTAGACAACAGTTCGCCTCTCTTTCTCCCTAAAAGCTGCTTTAAGTATTATATGAACAAATAGGCAAATTCACAGTGTTATGTTTCTCCCTCTTTCTGCCTATCTCTTTCTCTCTCTCTCTCTCTCTCCCTCCCTCTCTCTCCCTCTCTCTCCCTCTCTCCCTCCTCCTCCCTCTGCCCCCATTGGACTCTCCTCCCACTCTGTTTTAACTGTCTGTAATATAATATTTGAGGTCCAGTGCATGGTTAATGATATTTGCCGTGGTTGTTTTTCCTTTGATGGATTGGTGAAGTTCAAGACAATCCACTTTGAATGAATGGAGGGAGTGTCAGATGCTCTCCTTTGCTCCAGCACCCCTCTAATGGCTATTGTTTGCAAACTAATGACCTTCATTAAACCTCTGTCTATTAGAATGTTCCAGCCCAGATTAAAAACGCTTTGTGCAGTCACTTTAAAGCAGTTTCTCCCTTGTCTTATATACTTCTGCAATCCTATCAGTAAGGCTCAAGTACCCCATTGTCGACACCAAATGTGGCCAGAAATGTGTTCCTTTAAACTCATTTTACAGGATATTGTTTAATGTTG